>CP139507.1:347540499-347557886 GCA_021014915.2 Artemisia tridentata subsp. tridentata
TAAATTCGAACTGGTACTACCAGATAGCCGGATCCCCTGGATTACACTGGCCGGATCCCTTTGAGAAGGGATCCGCCGGATTCGGGTGAACAGTGCTCAGAATTGCCTATAAATAGTGAGCCATTTCTCTCTTGTTTATCACCCCACTTAGATATACTTCTCTCTACATTCTAAGTTCTCTAACCTCAGATCTAAAGATCATTCTTGTAGCTCTCTTTCTCTTGTGTTCTCTAGGTTCTTATTACAAGACGAGATCACGCTTTCTTACATACGAGCCATCCTTCTTCTCAAGTAGCTCGGACTTCTTATCACCTCAAAACCACTGCGTTATTTCTTGTTGTTGATACATCTTCTTGTATTCTCAAAGTTGTTGTGTTAGTTGTATTGTTGTGTTGGTTTGGTCAACCGTGCTAAAGACTCGGTATGTAGCTTTGTACCGGAAAAAGTGTAAGCAATGTTGTGAAGGTTTCTCTACCGGTTGAAGGAGCTTGTTGAAAAAGTGTTTACGAACTCTCGAGTAGGTTACTCGGGGAGTGGAGTAGAGCAGGGAAGGTGTCCTTGTAGCCGAACCACTATAAACAATTGTGTCACATGTTAGGTTTTAGAGCTGTTGCTGCTTGTTTGATTAAGACTGCTGATGGAAAATGCTCTAAGTCATTGTTGCTGCTAGTATTAAAGGTTACAACTGCTTGTGTATTTTACTACTGCTAGTGTTGCTGAAGATGTTCAAGAAAATACATCAAGTGGTTACTACTGCTAGACAACAAGTTATAACTGCTAGTTCAGAGTTACAACTGCTTTCAGAGATTCAACTGCTGATGAACTTGAAGAAAAATACTCTAAGTGTTTCAGTGCTGCTAGAAGAAAAGTTAGTACTGCTAGTACAAACTTACTACTGCTGAAGAATTTATGCTGCTAGAGTTAGAGATGCAACTGATAGAGTGTATAGTTAGTATTGCTTATGAGATAAACATGTATTGTCGGTTAGATAAATATAGAAAAGATTCTTTTAAGATTTATCGTGTATAGCAAGCAATTATAAGCCGACTAGGACTCCTTAGCCTATAAAAGGAGGTCCTAGGGCATAGAGATATATACGTGATTCTTTAGAAAATTTCAAGGTTGTAAACCCTAATACTTTAGAGTAATCTTATTATTAATGATATTGAAATGATTTGTTTGATATTGTTTGTTAAATTCTTCTTAAGATTAAAGTTTAGATTTCGCATAAACTTTAATACAATCAAAGCAAGTTTCTACATAAGTTCTATTGAATCTATTCAATATTACTTAACCTTTACAAGCTAAAGGATTCGATCAAGTGCTCAACTGGGATCAACATGTGGTATCAGAGCTTGTGATCTAGAAGCTATGATTCAAGAAGAACCTGTTTAAACTCATCTTACTGAAGACATGGACTCAGAATCTACTCACATGATTACTGCATCAAAGGTGCCCATGCTCAAGTCTGGAGAGTATGAGCTATGGAGAATGAGAATAGAGCTGTATATTCAGATGGTTGATTACTCTATGTGGGAGGTCATAGAGACTGGTAATGAACTACCTAAAACAGAAACTTCTACTGATGGTGTTATCATTACTTTGCCTATCAAAACTGCTGAAGACAAGGCACAAAGAAGGATGGAAGTAAAGGCAAGAAGCACTCTCATGATGGGGATTCCTAATGACCATCAGTTGACCTTCAATCACATCAAGGATGCTAAATTGTTGCTAGAAGCAATTGAGAATAGGTTTGGAGGGAATACTGCTACCAAGAAGACCAAGAAAAACCTCTTGAAGTAACAATATGAGAATTTTTCTACTCCCAGTTCTGAGAATCTTGATCAGACTTTTGACAGACTACAGAAACTTATCAGTCAACTAGCACTTGTGGAAGTCTCAATTCCTCAAGAAGATGTCAATCAAAAGTTTCTGAGAAGCTTGTCACCAGAGTGGAATGCACACACTGTGGTATGGTGATGAACTCAAATAAGTACATTTTATTACTATCATTTATCCTATTAATTTGACTTGTTTTACTATATTATGTATGAGGATTGATACTTAATCGTTTACTTTTGTAATTCTCAGGTAAAAACAAGCATTTGGTGAAACTTGGCGATTTTGGACTAATAATGGAGCAAAACATGCATAAAGTGAAGAGTCTACTGACATGGACAAGATCAAGTCAATTCTGCTCCAGATGCGCCGCATCTCACTCTCGACATGCGCCGCATCTCTATCAAGATATCACCAGATACGATCCAAGATACAAGAGGACATGCGCCGCATCTAATCATGGAGTTACGCCGCATCTTCTGGCGGTGTACGAATATTCCTGAATATTATAATCTTGGACCCCACGCGAAGTTAAGTACATGCGCCGCATCAACTTAGTAGATGCGCCGCATCTTCCCTCAGACAGAAACTATAAATACCCCAAGACCAGACGAATTTTGTACGCAATATATTATAACCTAAGTCCGAACAGCAGAACAAAAGGACGAATTCAGTCAAGGAGGCAGCACAAGACACACCCAAATCGAAGATACAAGATCTATAAGAAGGTGCTGCATGTATTTAATTCATTAAGTAGTTTTGTTTTATTGTGTTAGCAAACTTTAATTCATCAGGATTGGTGGCTTGTGTAATGTGACAACGAAAGATTGCACTCCCTTTAATACTTGCTTTCCCATCAATTAAAGTTTATATGTTGATGTCTTTGGTTACTACTTATTAGTGCATTGATAACCTCTGTGTTTATTAGTGGCTTGCGGGCATTTGACTGCGGGACATAATGTGGCTCCCACGGTTGTTTCTAAATTGATCACTTAGGAATAACTTTTAGACATAAGTAATCATTAAGGGTTTACTCGCCGATAAGAATAGGACCAACGAGAAAGGGTTAACTACATACACTTCATATAAAGCTATCAATAAAACAAGTGACAAACTACTTAATCATAAGGACAGCCCTCTTATTGTCTCGAGTATCTATCTGTGTACGTGTGTGCTACTTGCTGATTCGTGCCTATTGGTTTATTTTATTATTTAATTGCAAACAAACCGTGCCAGTCTCTCAGGCTGAAACCCCCTTGCGTTAGGATATTAAAATACTGATTAGAATAACGAGATAATACGTTCCACTCTTAGTGATCGACACTCTACTTACCATTATCTTCATACTGACCGGGTACACTGCTCGTTAAGTGTGTGTGTTATTGATAAGTCGGCTAAATATAAATTTAAAACTTGAGTAGGCATTAAAACTGCTAAACCGCAACGACACATCGCACACGCATCAAGTTTTTGGCGCCGCTGCCGGGGAGTGAATTGTTATTATCTGTTAATTTGATTAGTATTTTAATTAGTTTTTTCCTTTTATTAGATTAATTGCATCATTGTACTATTTTGCATATTTGTTGTATTGTGTGTTAATTGTTTTCTTTTATTTTTGTGTGTTTATTTTTGTTTGTGTGTTTTATTTTTGTTTTTATTTTTTTTCGTATTTTCTGTTCTGCTATCGTTGTACTGTGCTAAATCGAACGATACGGCGCATCTGATCTCTCAGATACGGCGTATTGCGTTTAATTTTTTTTTAAAATACAACGCGTTTAATTAATTCGATACGACGCATCTTTTCCCCAAGATACGGCGTATCTGTTTTTAATAAGAAAATTTTTTCTAAGCAATAAAGTAATACGACGCATCTTCTTTTGAAGATACGGCGTATCTGATTTTCATAAAATTTTTTCTAAACGTTAACGTAATACGACGCATCTGCTTTAGCAGATACGGCGTATCTATTATTTTAATTAAAAACAGTTTGCGAATTATTAAACAGATACGACGCATCGATCTATATCGATACGGCGCATCTTTCTGAATCAAAAATCTTGTATTTTTAAACGAAACGAAAATACGGCGCATTAACTTTCGTTAATACGACGCATTTAATTTTAATTAGATAAGTTGATTTTTGATTAATTAATTCAATACGGCGCATTCTTAAATTCTAAAGCGGCGTATCTATTTTCTGAATAAAGTCTGATTAAATTTTAACGTATTAAGATACGGCGTATCCAACTATTTGGATACGGCGCATCGTCTGCAGATATCAGTAACTTTAATTTTTTGTATTCCGTTTTCGTTATTAATTATCTGATACACTACTTTCTCGAGCATGCCCTACTGATATTTTTGTGTTGATTTCAGGAAGTGCATGACCAGGAGTTCTACGAAGAACTTGATTCAACCTTTCGAAGATCCTGAACGAGCCCTACATTCGCTTAAAAGGCTTTTCAACACAAGAAGCTTTGATCTTTCAAGTTCACTCGAACTTGATTACTTTTCTGAAGAAAAAGAGGAAGTTGAAACAGAAACAATGGGCGAAAACACTACTATGGAGGAATACATGAACAGTACCCGTGCTGATTACACTTCAGGAGTTGCTAGACCTAAGTTTGATGATAAGACAAAATTTGAGTTGAAGGGTCAGTTTCTCAAAGAGCTCAGAGAGAATGCTTTCAGTGGGACGGAACATGAGGATGCTAATGAGCATGTTGAAAAGGTCCTGGAGATTGCAGATTTGTTTACTTCAGAAGGAGTTACTAACGATCAACTCATGCTTAGAATCTTTCCAATCTCACTAAAAGGAGCTGCTAACAAGTGGCTAAAAAATGAACCTGCTAGTTCAATCACTACATGGGAAGATTTGAAGAGCAAATTCCTAAAGAGATATTGTCCACCTGCCAAGACTGCTAAAAAGATGGAGGCTATCAATAGTTTCAAGCAAGAGCCTGATGAAACCCTTTATCAAGCTTGGGAACGGTTTAAAGATTTATTGATAAAATGTCCTCAACACTATCTAACCCCTATGCAGGAAATAATATTGTTTTATCAAGGATTGGACGTGCCTACAAGACAGATTTTGGATGCTAAGGGAGCCGTACCTCAGATGAGTGCAACTAATGCCCGGAAAGCGATCCAAGAAGCTGCTGATCATTCTCAGAAATGGCACGATGGGACCTCTACTAGATCTAAGAGCAGCACTAATTTTGACGGGATTGCTGCTATTCAAGCTCAACTGGATAAAATTAGTAGAGAAATGAAGAAGCGTGATGAAAGAGCGTATGCTGCCCAAGTTGGATGTGAAAAATGCGAAGGACCTCACTACACTAAAGATTGCCCGAACAAGAATGAAAGTGAGACATTTGAAGAAGCATATTACACCCAATTTGGACAACCATTCCGACCTTCAGGAAGATTTAGGGAAGCTACACCGGGATACTATCAAAAGAACAACTTCAATCCCGCTTATCAAGAGAGGAGGCAGACTTTAGACGATACTTTAAAGCAAATTATGGCCGATGCTGCTAAAAGACATGAAGAGAATACTGCTATGATCAAAGAAATCCGAGCTTCAACGGACACTACTACAAGAAATCAAGGAGCTTCGATCAAAGCATTGGAACAACAAATTGGTCAAATGAGCAAGGTTCTTCAAGAAAGGGGATATGGAAGTTTACCGAGCTCAACTGAAACAAATCCAAGAGATCATGTCAAGGCCATAAGCACCACTGAAGAAGTCACTCCTAATATACCTAGAAGATCGATGAATGGTAATGATGGTGCAAGACCCGAATTTTTCTTTAATTCTTCAATCAGTTTAAGGAGACTACTAAAAGAAAAGACAAAGATTGAAGAGGAGATCAAGGCAACAATGAAAGAAGAGAGCTCTGCAACCGACTTAAATGCCTTGCCTCATAAAGAAAGAGACCCAGGAAGTTTTACTCTACCTTGTTCTATTAATAATATATCTTTCAATAATGTGTTAGCTGACTTAGGAGCTAGTGTTAGTGTTATGCCTCTTAAGACATTCGCTACCCTAGGACTAGGAAAATTAGCACCAACTAAATTACTTATTGAATTGGCTGATAAAACGGTAAAACGACCTGAAGGGATTGCTAATAATGTGCTAGTTAAGATTGAGCAGTTTATTTTTCCCGTAGACTTTGTTATACTAGACATGCCCGAGGATGTTAAGATTCCTTTAATCCTCGGAAGACCTTTCTTGTCTACTGCCCATGCTAAGATTGATGTGTTTAAGAGAAAAATCTCATTAAGGGTAGGGAATAATAAACTAGTCTATAAGTGCCAAGATCCGGTTAAAAGCATAATTAGAGGTGTTTATGTGCTAGGATTAAGAGAGCGTATGGACCTCGATCTTGAAGCTAGACTTATGGGAGAAACATTGATTCAAAACAACTCAACTAATCCTAATCATGAGAATTTTGAGGAATTCATTGACCTTAATGTACCTACCGAACTTAGACGCGATGTTGTCAATGATTCTGATGATGAGTGGTATGACTGTGTGGTAATTAATAAGCGTAGGAGAATAGTTGAGAAAACGAATTTGAACAATGATGTGTTTATTGAACTACCACCCCACCTTGCTTATTTGTGCCTATATGATAATAAGAATTTCCCGTCTATCATTTTGTCATCTCTGCCCGAAAGGGACAGGACTTTGTTCATACAGGTATTAAAGAAGAACGGCGTGGAAATTAAGGACAAGCAAGGGGTGTTCAATATTACTGAATTGGCGATGAAGGAGCGCGATGTTTCCGACTCCTTCAATGATCGATACTAACGAGCTGAACGTGAGTCTAACTTGAAGACTCTGGAATAAAGACAAGTGCTTGCCGGGAGACAACCCGGAGAATTTATCTATTTTTATTATTCTGTTTTCTGTGTCGAATCAGTCAGGCCGCACGAAGATACGGCGCATCTCAATTCTGAGATGCGACGCATCTCCTGCAATGGTCATATCCTATTTTATTTTTCTGCATTTTTATTTTCGACTTTAAAACTCTTTATCAGTTTATTTTTAATGCGGCGCATCCCTGGTTAAGGATGCGGCGCATCTTTATTCTGATCCGTATTAATTCCAGGCTCGATACGGTGTATCTTCTTCAATAAGATACGGCGCATCGACTGACCTGATGATTTTCAGTTTTAATTTTTTTTATGTTTTATTTTCCCTAACTACTAATGTATTATGCAAGTTGAACCTTTCTTATCTTAAGTGTGTTTTAAAGTGTTGGTGGTATTATAGTTTCCTGGATTTCCTGTGGATACATCAAGTGTGAAGCTTTAACGTTCTAATCCACAAGAAAGTTGATTTTTGCTCTTATACTAATGGAAGATCATACCGAGCAAATCTCAGGGGAGTTTTTCTGTTCTAATTCTTTTAATTTCCAGTTTTTAATCTTTTATACAAACAACGAGGACGTTGTTTAACTTAAGTGGGGGGATTGGAGAATTAGAACACTTAACAATTACTTGTCCTAAACTTTTTCAAAAATTATGCTTAAAATGTGCTTAATATATCAAACTTAATTTTTTTATTTTTTTTAGCATGTTTTTGTTTAAGATCTAAGTTGCATAACTGCACACATGACGTTATTTTCAAAAATTGTGATTTTCCAAAATTCACAAATCTATGAGTGTGCCGGTGACTTGTAAACTTTAGAACTTGGCTTGTATACTATTCGAGACCACCATAATAAGTATTATTTTATATAATTGGAATGACTTGTCTAACTTGGTAAATTTCTAGGATTACACCCAAATAGCCTATTATATGTTATGTGTTATTAACTAACTACACTGGTTAGTTAACCCCCGTATAAACCCTTTTGTTACTCTCATTTTTAGAGTAAGATACCCCTAGAAAAACACTCAGAGCCATTCCTTTCGTTTCTTACACCTATGTTTAAAATGTTTCGTTACACCCTTACACCTTAGCCTACCCTGTAGATTAGAATCCGTGGTTGGTTGATTGCTATAGGCAAAGTGTGTTTCCTTACATTACCTGTGTTCGCGTGCATAATTCATTATCTATGGTTAGGTCGGGAAATTGCACAATGCAATTGGAGTGAAAGTAAATATTGTATATCTTTGAGTTTATTTTTCGTGTGTTTACTACTTTCGCTATTACCGTTATTTCTGAAAGTATGAAAAGTATGGAAAAATTATCCGGAAAGGAAGTTATAGTGATGTGGTGAAATTTTACACATCTATGTTTATGTTTCAAGTACTAAAAAAAAAAAAAAAAAAAAAAAAAAAAATCGAAAAAATGAGAAAAGAAAAAGAAAGAAAGAAAAGTTGGAAGTTAGTTTTAACCAACTTATGTAAAGTTATGTAAGTGGTCGATATCACCACTATTTGTTGTACTATATCTATGGATTGAATGGGAATTGGCAGTTATGGGAACGCCAATTAAGGTTTATTCTTTGATTAAGATCTTGTTGAGTATAATTCGTGTCTACCTAAAGCGTGTGTTTCAAGTGTTAAAGCGTGAGTTATTCGATGATATGAGTCTTATTCATGGGATGGTTGGGATAGTGATTAACCACACTTAGGATTTTAATTTATTTGTTTTGTTTATTTTTATTTTTGCACCAATTTATATCCCAAATGTTATCCATACCCTATTCTTTATCCAACCAAACCTTTGATTTATTGAGATTAGGGATTTGAGCAATCTTAAGTATCGTAGTCGTGGATTCGGCTATGTATTTATGATTTTGTCGCCCTTTTTGATATATTATTATTGGTGAAGTTTGGACCTATCTTTAGCCTATTCGAGTTAAGGATTTGAGCAATTGCAAGTATCGTGTTCGTGGATTCGATCATGTATTTGTGATTTTGTCGCCTTTTCTGGAATTTGAGATCGATAGTGAAAGAGAATAATTAACCCTTAAGCCTAAAAACCCTTTTTTACCGCTTTAGACTTGTTATTCCTTAGCTTTAGTGGTGGAGATGTGTATACTTGCCAAGCTTATGATAGAATATTCGTCGCGACTGGACAGTTAAACGATTAGATTTGCTTTTATCGACTTATTTTATTTTACTTCTGAATCGTTAAGTGTTTAGTTGTGTGATTATGAAATGAACGAATACATGCTTAAATATAAAAATAAATCCTAACATCTTTTAGGATACATTTTCATAAAAGAAATTATAAGGTTTACTTGGGGACAAGTAAAGTTCAAGTGGGGGGATATTTTATGAACTCAAATAAGTACATTTTATTACTATCATTTATCCTATTAATTTGACTTGTTTTACTATATTATGTATGAGGATTGATACTTAATCGTTTACTTTTGTAATTCTCAGGTAAAAACAAGCATTTGGTGAAACTTGGCGATTTTGGACTAATAATGGAGCAAAACATGTATAAAGTGAAGAGTCTACTGACATGGACAAGATCAAGTCAATTCTGCTCCAGATGCGCCGCATCTCACTCTCGACATGCGCCGCATCTCTATCAAGATATCACCAGATACGATCCAAGATACAAGAGGACATGCGCCGCATCTAATCATGGAGTTACGCCGCATCTTCTGGCGGTGTACGAATATTCCTGAATATTATAATCTTGGACCCCACGCGAAGTTAAGTACATGCGCCGCATCTACTTAGTAGATGCGCCGCATCTTCCCTTAGACAGAAACTATAAATACCCCAAGACCAGACGAATTTTGTACGCAATATATTATAACCTAAGTCCGAACAGCAGAACAAAAGGACGAATTCAGTCAAGGAGGCAGCACAAGACACACCCAAATCGAAGATACAAGAGCTGTAAGAAGGTGCTGCATGTATTTAATTCATTAAGTAGTTTTGTTTTATTGTGTTAGCAAACTTTAATTCATCAGGATTGGTGGCTTGTGTAATGTGACAACGAAAGATTGCACTCCCTTTAATACTTGCTTTCCCATCAATTAAAGTTTATATGTTGATGTCTTTGGTTACTACTTATTAGTGCATTGATAACCTCTGTGTTTATTAGTGGCTTGCGGGCATTTGACTGCGGGACATAATGTGGCTCCCACGGTTGTTTCTAAATTGATCACTTAGGAATAACTTTTAGACATAAGTAATAATTAAGGGTTTACTCGCCGATAAGAATAGGACCAACGAGAAAGGGTTAACTACATACACTTCATATAAAGCTATCAATAAAACAAGTGACAAACTACTTAATCATAAGGACAGCCCTCTTATTGTCTCGAGTATCTATCTGTGTACGTGTGTGCTACTTGCTGATTCGTGCCTATTGGTTTATTTTATTATTTAATTGCAAACAAACCGTGCCAGTCTCTCAGGCTGAAACCCCCTTGCGTTAGGATATTAAAATACTGATTAGAATAACGAGATAATACGTTCCACTCTTAGTGATCGACACTCTACTTACCATTATCTTCATACTGACCGGGTACACTGCTCGTTAAGTGTGCGTGTTATTGATAAGTCGGCTAAATATAAATTTAAAACTTGAGTAGGCATTAAAACTGCTAAACTGCAACGACACATCGCACGCGCATCATATGGAGAAACAAGGCTGATCTTGATACCATGAGTTTAGATGATTTGTACAACAATCTTAATGTTTATGAACCTGAAGTCAAAGGGTCATCTAGCTCATCATCAAGCACATAAAACTTAGCTTTTGTGTCCTCCTCCAATAACAGTTCTAGCAGTACTACTGAAGCAGTTAATACTGCTCATGGAGTTAGTACTACTAGCACACAAGTTAATGCTACTGGGTCTACAACCCTTGATAACTTGAGTAATGCTGTTATCTATGCTTTCTTGGCTGGTCAATCTATTAGTCCTCAGATTATGCATGAAGATTTGGAACAGATACATCTAGATGATCTTGAAGAGATGGACTTGAAGTGGCAGATGGCAATGTTAACCATGAGGGCAAGAAGATTTTTGAAGAAGACTTGAAGAAACCTCAAGGTCAATGGGTAGGATAACTTGGGTTTTGATAAATCCAAGATTGAATGCTACAACTGTCTTAGGAAGGGTCACTTTGCAAGAGAATGCAGGGCACCAAGGAGCCAAGAATACAAGACAGGAGAGAGCTCTAGGAAAGCTGGGGAAACAACAACTTCTACAACTTTAGTGTCTCAATGTGATGGTTTAGGAGGATATGACTGGAGTGACCAAGCAGCTGATGGACCAAACTTTGCACTTATGGCCTACTCTTCTTCATCAAGTTTTGATTATGAGGTATCTAATGATTCTGGTTGTTCAATTAAATCTTGTTTAGATACTATTGAGGAACTTAATGCTAGGAATGAAAAGCTATTAGAAGAGGTAAAGATGCTCAAGTTAGACAATTTAGGCTATAAAGTAGGTCTAAAATTTGTTGAGAAAAGACTTGAATTTTTCAAACAAAATGAGTCAGAGTATTTAGAGAATATGAATGTTCTTGAAGGTACGCTTTTTGTTAAAGAACATGAAATTAAAGGACTTACTAAAAGGTTAGAAAAGGCTGAAAAAGAAAAAGATGTAGCTTATTAGGAATTAGAAAAACATCAAGTTAAAGTAAATAAGCTTGAGTTTGCATCTGAAAGTGTAAATAAGACAATTAAGTGTCAATTAATGAGGAGAGGTAGTGGTATAGGTTATAATGAAGTTCCTCCTTCAATAACAGGTAAGTATGTACCTCCTATACCTAAATTCGAACTGGTACTACCAGATAGCCGGATCCCCTGGATTACACTGGCCGGATCCCTTTGAGAAGGGATCCGCCGGATTCGGGTGAACAGTGCTCAGAATTGCCTATAAATAGTGAGCCATTTCTCTCTTGTTTATCACCCCACTTAGATATACTTCTCTCTACATTCTAAGTTCTCTAACCTCAGATCTAAAGATCATTCTTGTAGCTCTCTTTCTCTTATGTTCTCTAGGTTCTTATTACAAGACGAGATCACGCTTTCTTACATACGAGCCATCCTTCTTCTCAAGTAGCTCGGACTTCTTATCACCTCAAAACCACTGCGTTATTTCTTGTTGTTGATACATTTTCTTGTATTCTCAAAGTTGTTGTGTTAGTTGTATTGTTGTGTTGGTTTGGTCAACCGTGCTAAAGACTCGTTATGTAGCTTTGTACCGGAAAAAGTGTAAGCAATGTTGTGAAGGTTTCTCTACCGGTTGAAGGAGCTTGTTGAAAAAGTGTTTACGAACTCTCGAGTAGGTGACTCGGGGAGTGGAGTAGAGCAGGGAAGGTGTCCTTGTAGCCGAACCACTATAAACAATTGTGTCACATGTTAGGTTTTAGAGCTGTTGCTGCTTGTTTGATTAAGACTGCTGATGGAAAATCCTCTAAGTCATTGTTGCTGCTAGTATTAAAGGTTACAACTGCTTGTGTATTTTACTACTGCTAGTGTTGCTGAAGATGTTCAAGAAAATACATCAAGTGGTTACTACTGCTAGACAACAAGTTATAACTGCTAGTTCAGAGTTACAACTGCTTTCAGAGATTCAACTGCTGATGAACTTGAAGAAAAATACTCTAAGTGTTTCAGTGCTGCTAGAAGAAAAGTTAGTACTGCTAGTACAAACTTACTACTGCTGAAGAATTTATGCTGCTAGAGTTAGAGATGCAACTGATAGAGTGTATAGTTAGTATTGCTTATGAGATAAACATGTATTGTCGGTTAGATAAATATAGAAAAGATTCTTTTAAGATTTATCTTGTATAGCAAGCAATTGTAAGCCGACTAGGACTCCTTAGCCTATAAAAGGAGGTCCTAGGGCATAGAGATATATACGTGATTCTTTAGAAAATTTCAAGGTTGTAAACCCTAATACTTTAGAGTATTCGTATTATTAATGATATTGAAATGATTTGTTTGATATTGTTTGTTAAATTCTTCTTAAGATTAAAGTTTAGATTTCGCATAAACTTTAATACAATCAAAGCAAGTTTCTACATAAGTTCTATTGAATCTATTCAATATTACTTAACCTTTACAAGCTAAAGGATTCGATCAAGTGCTCAACTGGGATCAACATGTGGTATCAGAGCTTGTGATCTAGAAGCTATGATTCAAGAAGAACCTGTTTAAACTCATCTTACTGAAGACATGGACTCAGAATCTACTCACATGATTACTGCATCAAAGGTGCCCATGCTCAAGTCTGGAGAGTATGAGCTATGGAGAATGAGAATAGAGCTGTATATTCAGATGGTTGATTACTCTATGTGGGAGGTCATAGAGACTGGTAATGAACTACCTAAAACAGAAACTTCTACTGATGGTGTTATCATTACTTTGCCTATCAAAACTGCTGAAGACAAGGCACAAAGAAGGATGGAAGTAAAGGCAAGAAGCACTCTCATGATGGGGATTCCTAATGACCATCAGTTGACCTTCAATCACATCAAGGATGCTAAATTGTTGCTAGAAGCAATTGAGAATAGGTTTGGAGGGAATACTGCTACCAAGAAGACCAGGAAAAACCTCTTGAAGTAACAATATGAGAATTTTGCTACTCCCAGTTCTGAGAATCTTGATCAGACTTTTGACAGACTACAGAAACTTATCAGTCAACTAGCACTTGTGGAAGTCTCAATTCCTCAAGAAGATGTCAATCAAAAGTTTCTGAGAAGCTTGTCACCAGAGTGGAATGCACACACTGTGGTATGGAGAAACAAGGCTGATCTTGATACCATGAGTTTAGATGATTTGTACAACAATCTTAATGTTTATGAACCTGAAGTCAAAGGGTCATCTAGCTCATCATCAAGCACATAAAACTTAGCTTTTGTGTCCTCCTCCAATAACAGTTCTAGCAGTACTACTGAAGCAGTTAATACTGCTCATGGAGTTAGTACTACTAGCACACAAGTTAATGCTACTGGGTCTACAACCCTTAATAACTTGAGTAATGCTGTTATCTATGCTTTCTTGGCTGGTCAATCTATTAGTCCTCAGATTATGCATGAAGATTTGGAACAGATACATCTAGATGATCTTGAAGAGATGGACTTGAAGTGGCAGATGGCAATGTTAACCATGAGGGCAAGAAGATTTTTGAAGAAGACTTGAAGAAACCTCAAGGTCAATGGGTAGGATAACTTGGGTTTTGATAAATCCAAGATTGAATGCTACAACTGTCTTAGGAAGGGTCACTTTGCAAGAGAATGCAAGGCACCAAGGAGCCAAGAATACAAGACTGGAGAGAGCTCTAGGAAAGCTGGGGAAACAACAACTTCTACAACTTTAGTGTCTCAATGTGATGGTTTAGGAGGATATGACTGGAGTGACCAAGCAGCTGATGGACCAAACTTTGCACTTATGGCCTACTCTTCTTCATCAAGTTTTGATTATGAGGTATCTAATGATTCTGGTTGTTCAATTAAATCTTGTTTAGATACTATTGAGGAACTTAATGCTAGGAATGAAAAGCTATTAGAAGAGGTAAAGATGCTCAAGTTAGACAATTTAGGCTATAAAGTAGGTCTAAAATTTGTTGAGAAAAGACTTGAATTTTTCAAACAAAATGAGTCAGAGTATTTAGAGAATATGAATGTTCTTGAAGGTACGCTTTTTGTTAAAGAACATGAAATTAAAGGACTTACTAAAAGGTTAGAAAAGGCTGAAAAAGAAAAAGATGTAGCTTATTAGGAATTAGAAAAACATCAAGTTAAAGTAAATAAGCTTGAGTTTGCATCTGAAAGTGTAAATAAGACAATTAAGTGTCAATTAATGAGGAGAGGTAGTGGTATAGGTTATAATGAAGTTCCTCCTTCAATAACAGGTAAGTATGTACCTCCTATACCTAAATTCGAACTGGTACTACCAGATAGCCGGATCCCCTGGATTACACTGGCCGGATCCCTTTGAGAAGGGATCCGCCGGATTCGGGTGAACAGTGCTCAGAATTGCCTATAAATAGTGAGCCATTTCTCTCTTGTTTATCACCCCACTTAGATATACTTCTCTCTACATTCTAAGTTCTCTAACCTCAGATCTAAAGATCATTCTTGTAGCTCTCTTTCTCTTATGTTCTCTAGGTTCTTATTACAAGACGAGATCACGCTTTCTTACATACGAGCCATCCTTCTTCTCAAGTAGCTCGGACTTCTTATCACCTCAAAACCACTACGTTATTTCTTGTTGTTGATACATTTTCTTGTATTCTCAAAGTTGTTGTGTTAGTTGTATTGTTGTGTTGGTTTGGTCAACCGTGCTAAAGACTCGTTTTGTATCTTTGTACCGGAAAAAGTGTAAGCAATGTTGTGAAGGTTTCTCTACCGGTTGAAGGAGCTTGTTGAAAAAGTGTTTACGAACTCTCGAGTAGGTGACTCCGGGAGTGGAGTAGAGCAGGGAAGGTGTCCTTGTAGCCGAACCACTATAAACAATTGTGTCACATGTTAGGTTTTAGAGTTGTTGCTGCTTGTTTGATTAAGACTGCTGATGGAAAATCCTCTAAGTCATTGTTGCTGCTAGTATTAAAGGTTACAACTGCTTGTGTATTTTACTACTGCTAGTGTTGCTGAAGATGTTCAAGAAAATACATCAAGTGGTTACTACTGCTAGACAACAAGTTATAACTGCTAGTTCAGAGTTACAACTGCTTTCAGAGATTCAACTGCTGATGAACTTGAAGAAAAATACTCTAAGTGTTTCAGTGCTGCTAGAAGAAAAGTTAGTACTGCTAGTACAAACTTACTACTGCTGAAGAATTTATGCTGCTAGAGTTAGAGATGCAACTGATAGAGTGTATAGTTAGTATTGCTTATGAGATAAACATGTATTGTCGGTTAGATAAATATAGAAAAGATTCTTTTAAGATTTATTCTTGTATAGCAAGCAATTGTAAGCCGACTAGGACTCCTTAGCCTATAAAAGGAGGTCCTAGGGCATAGAGATATATACGTGATTCTTTAGAAAATTTCAAGGTTGTAAACCCTAATACTTTAGAGTAATCGTATTATTAATGATATTGAAATGATTTGTTTGATATTGTTTGTTAAATTCTTCTTAAGATTAAAGTTTAGATTTCGCATAAACTTTAATACAATCAAAGCAAGTTTCTACATAAGTTCTATTGAATCTATTCAATATTACTTAACCTTTACAAGCTAAAGGATTCGATCAAGTGCTCAACTGGGATCAACATGTGGTATCAGAGCTTGTGATCTAGAAGCTATGATTCAAGAAGAACCTGTTTAAACTCATCTTACTGAAGACATGGACTCAGAATCTACTCACATGATTACTGCATCAAAGGTGCCCATGCTCAAGTCTGGAGAGTATGAGCTATGGAGAATGAGAATAGAGCTGTATATTCAGATGGTTGATTACTCTATGTGGGAGGTCATAGAGACTGGTAATGAACTACCTAAAACAGAAACTTCTACCGATGGTGTTATCATTACTTTGCCTATCAAAACTGCTGAAGACAAGGCACAAAGAAGGATGGAAGTAAAGGCAAGAAGCACTCTCATGATGGGGATTCCTAATGACCATCAGTTGACCTTCAATCACATCAAGGATGCTAAATTGTTGCTAGAAGCAATTGAGAATAGGTTTGGAGGGAATACTGCTACCAAGAAGACCAGGAAAAACCTCTTGAAGTAACAATATGAGAATTTTGCTACTCCTAGTTCTGAGAATCTTGATCAGACTTTTGACAGACTACAGAAACTTATCAGTCAACTAGCACTTGTGGAAGTCTCAATTCCTCAAGAAGATGTCAATAAAAAGTTTCTGAGAAGCTTGTCACCAGAGTGGAATGCACACACTGTGGTATGGAGAAACAAGGCTGATCTTGATACCATGAGTTTAGATGATTTGTACAACAATCTTAATGTTTATGAACCTGAAGTCAAAGGGTCATCTAGCTCATCATCAAGCACATAAAACTTAGCTTTTGTGTCCTCCTCCAATAACAGTTCTAGCAGTACTACTGAAGCAGTTAATACTGCTCATGGAGTTAGTACTACTAGCACACAAGTTAATGCTACTGGGTCTACAACCCTTGATAACTTGAGTAATGCTGTTATCTATGCTTTCTTGGCTGGTCAATCTATTAGTCCTCAGATTATGCATGAAGATTTGGAACAGATACATCTAGATGATCTTGAAGAGATGGACTTGAAGTGGCAGATGGCAATGTTAACCATGAGGGCAAGAAGATTTTTGAAGAAGACTTGAAGAAACCTCAAGGTCAATGGGTAGGATAACTTGGGTTTTGATAAATCCATGATTGAATGCTACAACTGTCTTAGGAAGGGTCACTTTGCAAGAGAATGCAGGGCACCAAGGAGCCAAGAATACAAGACTGGAGAGAGCTCTAGGAAAGCTGGGGAAACAACAACTTCTACAACTTTAGTGTCTCAATGTGATGGTTTAGGAGGATATGACTGGAGTGACCAAGCAGCTGATGGACCAAACTTTGCACTTATGGCCTACTCTTCTTCATCAAGTTTTGATTATGAGGTATCTAATGATTCTGGTTGTTCAATTAAATCTTGTTTAGATACTATTGAGGAACTTAATGCTAGG
>CP139507.1:347557986-347732986 GCA_021014915.2 Artemisia tridentata subsp. tridentata
CCTATACCGTAATACAGTTTCTTCATTTTATGTATTTAGCCCAATATTTTGATTCTGATAAGAAAGATGTTGAAGGAAAAAAATTTGAATCTGATAAGGAAGATGGTGCAGACAAAAAAAATATTGGTCTGCACCATCTTGGAAATTGATTCAATATTCTAAACGAAAACCATATTGGAAATTGATTCAGTATATGCTATGATAGAAAACACTAATTCTAAACGAAAACCATTTGAACACTAAAAGAAAAAAGAAATGAAAACCATATTGGAAATTGATTCAGTATGTGCTATTATATGCTATGATAGAAAACACTAATTCTAAACAAAAACCATTTGAACCTGGCAATAGTACATACTATGATTATGATGATTCCATAGATTAATATATACTTAAAAGTATAATGGAGGAGATCTGTTTTTGTCCTGTTTGTTCAGGAACTTGCAAATGTCCACCTGGAAAATGTGAATGCTCATATTGTTCGCCTCCCACGCCATAATTATGTTGAATTTTGAAAGCTGTGTATGTTTATGATTATTATTTTGAATTGCTTATGTATTTTTATCAAGTGTCTTATATAAGTTATAATGAGAATAGAAGACATTTTGTTTATTAATATAAATTAGTTTATGATATTGTTTGGGCATTATAAATTAGTTTATGATATTGTTTGGGCATTTATAATAATGTCAACTCACATTCCTATCCTATTTTCGTATGTTATTGTGTTATAACAATATTAAAATGAATTTATATATTTTTTAACGTAACACTAATCTAACAAAAAGTAAACCCAAAGCCCCATGCGTGCATGGGGGTCTAAAACTAGTTAAAAAAAAACAGTACTTTAAATTAAGCATTCACCAGCCACATGCTTTGCAAATTAAACCCACAATCAACATAAACTGATGCAGCCATTGGGGCTTTTATCTGTTCACCATGCACAACTATCTCCGACCTCCTGCCTCAACAACATCCACAAATTCCCTAACCTACCAAAATCTTCCTATTTCAGTAACAGGGCATAAGAACAATAGGGCTAGCGTATGTTAGAAAACACTAAAGTAACTATTAAATTTTTTCATTCTCATTTTTTCAACTTAATTCATCGTTCTTGCGATCGACATGGTCTTACCAAGTCTATACTATACACAAACGAGTACACTGCCCGTAAGTGTTAGTCTTCCTCTTGTTATATTAGTTATAAATATTAAAACCAGATATAAGATATCACTTTGTCATCGCTCATAGACTCATTTTGTCTCCTCTTTGATTTGGAGAAGTTCCTTGAGCAATCCAAAAGTTCTTGCCATGTTTTTGGAGTTTACGAGTTTTTGTCATAAAAATGGCCCTTAGTTATTTTTCCAATGAAGGCCTGGATCTTCTGGGTCTGGGATTTTGCTAGCTTCGTCGATAAAATATTCATCCGACGTCTGCTTGATGAATTGTAGATTAACATAGTCTCCACTGTATTCCCGCATTGGCTGGAAGTTGGCCACCAACTTGTCTCTAAGATCCGGCCACCCAATAATGTTGTGTTTTGCTAAACCTTTGAACCACATGACTGCTCGCTTTGCTAGTGTGAGTTGGAACATGTGGCAGGTCATGGGGCTATTCCAGTCATTCATCTTTGGGTCTCCTGTCCCATCTTATGTAGAAACGTTAGTGGGGAGCTTCATTCCGTCTGGTAGTTGGTAGTCTTGGATCCATTTTACGAACTACTCCATGTCGATTTCTAGGGCATGGAGATGCTCCGGAACATCAAGATCCACTATCTTATAGTTTCGTACCTCATTTATAATCCAGCAAGCGTGTTATCAGGGTATTAAACAGGTCCATAGATGAAGCCTGTTGTTGTAGGGACTGAGTCTGGGGTCTCATAATTGAAGCAGCTGCATACGAGTGCTGTATGCAAGTGGTTGCATGTGATGTGTCAAGGTGTTCTGATACATGGGTTGTTGAGTATACTGAGTCGGTGCTCCCTCATACATTTGTTGTTGCATATGTTAGGGCGGTGCACCTTGATAAGCAGGCTGTGAAGGCTGTAGCATATGTTGGGACATTTGTCCTGTGGGTGACTATCGAATTGTGTTTGGAACATGTGGGTGTTGACCATCTTGATTCCCTTCTCGATTTTCCTGCATCATTCGCTCCAGGTAGGCTGCTATTACCGGCGTGACTTGTATGGTGGAGGTTCGTTCTTCTTGTGTTAGCTTGGAGGACGAGCGCGTGATAGGTGGAGTTATGAAGTTGTGGACTGGTGGTGTTTGCCTTGAGGCAGCTGCAGTAACTGATTGAGGACTTTCTTGGAATGACAACATGCTTAGTCCACCCACTTCCATTGTTGTTGCTTGTGAAATGACGCAATGATTGTTTTGGGATAAGGTCGCATGACAATCCTCCGTGTGAGTGACATCGATCGTGCTTATGGGCCAGAGATGTCGGACAAAGGTGGTGGTGGTGGTGGTGGTGGATTTTGCTCATCCACCATGTTTTTGAAACAAAGTTTTTACTTATGACAAAAAGTGAGATAAAGGTTTGGTTCGTGCTTATATAAAGAAAAAGTGAATTTTTAGCTTTTTCAGGTGTCTGAAAAATGGAAACCGATGGCTTTGTTGATGTCGTGGTCCCACGGATGACACCATGTTTACATATGGTAAGTAAAGCAAGGATTAGTATAAGTTTATGGTGTGAGATTAGGATATTCGAATGTTCGGTTTCCTTTGAGTGGTAAGGTTCCTGAGATAAGAGTGTTTATTTAAAGCTGGGGTAACACTCACATACAACTAGGGTTTAATGTGTTTAAATGTGGAGAAGATGAATTAGTTCTTCTCATGAAATGCATATGTAACTATATGGATACATTTAGGGTTGTGTGAGATCCATTGATATGATCCAATGGTCTAGGTAGACCCACGTAGGAGTAATCATATGGAGGAGACAAGTTTGACATGTGGTGTGATATTCTTGGCTCTTGGTATAAATGGAATCTTCGTACGAGGTACTGTCTAGATGTCATAGTGAAATGCCCGCCGCATTACCTGTATGCCGATTAGGTGTTTACGCGTGGCAATAGTACAATAATTGTCTGGGAGGACAAACTGTCATGCCGGTTGTTGCCTAGAGATTGTTTCTCCAAGCATAGCTTATTGTGATCTTGGCTGGTCGTTGCCTGGAGATTAGTTCTCCACGCAAAGCATGTCGTGGTCTTTGGCCTTTTGGGCCTGCAATGGTTGTGTGGACTTTAGCTGTTGGGCTAAAACTCAACATACGCTATCAATTAATAAAAACAATAAGATCTACAAGCTTAAAAAATCTTAAATTTGTACTATAATGATTTTAATGAATTATATTTATATAAATATAAAAGAAATATGAATGGTTCGCTAGAGTTTTGCCAAAATCAAAAACGAACTGTTGAAAACTGATTTACAAATTCGATTCAATTTCATTTCACCCCTAGATAATACACACAAGGCCTTTGGGCCTTATATCTCTTGAGCATTAATTTGGCAAGCCGGCCCAATATTTAAAAAGAAACATTCTTCAATAAAAAAATGGCATTGACCATAAGATGTCAACTATGCTTGGTTGCACGACAAAAATAACAAAAAACTAATAACTACTCTCTGTTGCCCAGCAATTTTCGTGCAGTAAGCACATCTTACTATCTTATAAAGTATTAAATTCTACTTAAATTAGAAACTCTTAAAATTTAGCGATCCAAGTTATAAAGCTAAAAGTACAAGTAATTAAAACACATTTTCTGATAGGGATTTTGTACGTGGAGGCCACCAAAGTTTTAACTTTCTTTCAATGAGGCAACTAACTTATAGGCCGTTCAAGTATATTTCCTTTTTCATTTATTACAAATCCGTCCAAAATTACACCGAAAAATTGTATATTGACGAAAATGACCCATCTAAGAAATTGAAAATCATAACAAATTATATTATAAATATGTAATATCTATTTGATATATCAAGGATATTTTAGTCTATAAACACCTCATAGTGCCGGATTTGGTATAAACGAAAAGGGAAATACACTTGAACGGCTTATAAGATATTTTTCATAGATGAGCGGCCTTAATGAAAAAATATTAAAACTTGGGTGGCCTCCATAAACAAAATCCCTTTCTAATATTAGATACAATTATAAGTTCTTAAGCTCAAAGTACAACTAATTCAGCATTGCTTATTATAGTAAGAAATACAATTAAAACACAATTAATGTAGTCAAGATATTTCATGTAGTAAATTAATTAACTGGTCAATAAATACAATTAATGCAGTTATTAAAACATCTCTTACATAAGAAATATAACTTATCAAGCATATTATACAACCAACTCAGACACAATTATTAAATATCACTAATACAAATAATAAAACACATTATACAAATATTCAAGTCCAAACGGGCAACGGGCCAAAAGGGCTCGAGCCCGAACGGGCACGGGATAAACAAAATTCTTGATATCCGTAAATTTAAATTGTCAAAAAGAACATAATAAACTAAAGAGTAAATTACATGGTTCGTCCCTGTGGTTTGGGTAAATCCCTAATTGAGTCCATATCTTTTTTTTTTTTGCATGATTGATCCCTATATTGAAACTATTGCACACCGTTCGTCCTTATCGCTAACTGTCGTTATCTTCTCCATTAGCTCTCAGTCATCAAGTGGCAACGTTAGTCCATTAACCAAATGATCGCTTGCAACGTTAGTCCTTTATACTAATAGTCGTATCTAATTAAATAAAAATTTGGTTTTCTTACGTAACTCGTCCGTTTTCTTACATTTTTGTCCGTTTTCGTCCTTTTTATACGTTTTCGCCCATTTTGATACGTTTTCGTCCTTTTTTATACGTTTTCGTCCGTTTTTATACGTTTTCGTTCGTTTTTACACGTTTTCGTCCGTTTTTATACGTTTTTGTCCGTATTCACATGTTTTCGTCCATTTTTCTTACGTTTTCGTCTATTTTTATACGTTTTCACCCGTTTTGGTACGTTTTTACACGTTATCGTCCATTTTACTCGTTTTGTCCGTTTTTATACGTTTTCGTCCGTTTTGCATGTTTTCGTCCGTTTTCACACGCTTTCGTTCGTTTTATACGTTTTCGTCCATTTTTCTTTCTTCTTCGTCTATTTTTATACGTTTTCGTCTGTTTTCTTACGTTTTTGTCTGTTTTTATACGTTTTCACCCGTTTTGGTACGTTTCTATACGTTTTCGTCTGTTTTACTCGTTTTCGTCTGTTTTACTTGTTTTCGTCCGTTTTTACACGTATAAAAACGGACGAAAACCTATAAAACAGACAAAAACATAAGAAACGTATGAAAGCGTACCAAAACGGGCGAAAACGTATGAAAACAGACGAAAACAAAAGAAAAACGGACGAAAACTTGTGAAAACGGACGAAAACGTATTAAAACAGACGAAAATGTAAACAGACGAAAACGTGTAAAAACGGACGATGACGTGTAAAAACGTAAGAAAAATGGACAAAAACGTATAAAAACGGACGAGAACGTAGGAAAACGGGCGAAAACGTATAAAAACGGACGTAAACGTATAAAAACGGACAAAAACGTAAGAAAATGAACGATTTACGTAAGAAAACCAAATTTTAATTTAATTAGAAACGACTGTTAGTCTAAAGGACTAACGTTGCAAACGATCGTTTGGTTAATGGACTAACGTTGCCACTTGACGACTGATTCGTCAATTATAGTCCAAGGAATTGCACAAGAAATATGCAAAACCCGAGTCGTTTGTCCCGACGAAGATCGAATGGAATTTGTGTTCCCGGAACGTGATTCGTGTAGTGAATGAGTGTGTATAAGTGAGATTTTTTATTTCTACACTACAAATAATGAAATAGCAATTAAAAACTACTAATAAAGCTATATGTACAAGTAATCTAAGCACGAGAATCTAAAACTAAAAACCGGAATTTAAAAACGTTACGCTACGAATTTAAAAACGCGAATAAAAGTGATTTTCTAAAATTTAAACCTTAAAAATGCAAATTAATTTTTCCTATGTTAAAAATGATAAAAGAAAATTTTTGGAAAAAGAAAAATATTTTTTTGACTTTTTAATAATTTTTTATGAATAAAAAACTAGATTAAACTATTTAATTGATTTAAAAATATTAAAACAACTTGGAAAATTCTGGAAATTTTTTAGTAATTCTAAAATTAGATGACTAAGCTAGGAAAAATAAATTCAGAAGCTAATTAAGTCTAAATAAGCAGAACAGTGCAATAAGCTATAGGGAAATAAGCTAAAAATAAGCTAATAAAGCCAAAAATTAACAGAAGCACAGGGACAGATAAATCTTGCTACTGGAAACTAGAAACAACTAAATAAGCTCAGAATAAGCTCAAAAAGCAGATAATTCAGCTGAAAGTTTAAGGCAGAAATATGGTGAATCAGCAGACTTGCAGCTTAATTATAAGCTAATCAGAAACTTTTGTGGGAAATCCAGAAATAGAAACTTAAAGCTTGTATCTCAGACTACTCAGAAACCAAAGATGCCCAAATTTAGATTACTCTAGCTATCTTAAATCAACCCTAGATCAGATTGGTGTGGGCACTGAACTGCTGAATGCAGACTAGATCAGCCCCATTGGCTGATTTGCAGACATGATTTAGTTAGAGAAATAAGCTACAATATTGAAATTAAGAACAGAAACCTACAAATACTACTACTAGCTTTTTATGAAATCAAAGTTCTAGCAAAAAGCTCAAGTGATGAAACTGATAAAAAGCCTATAACAAACCGAATTCAGCAGACTATTGCAGGTCTGCATATGCAAATCTGAGACAGCAGAGGTATTTGTCTCTTAACTCTTTCAAAAACTGATGAAATAGTGCCTATTCTTTATTTATACTTAAAACACCAAATGAACACTAAGTTACTAGGAATAATGGTCTAAATAAGCTAGGCTTATAAAGAGCTTATGATGGCAGATTTAGCTACAAGTTTATAAACTTTACTGATGCAAAACCTTAAAGAATCTCAAATCAACTTAACTTCTGAAGAAATCAACTAAATTACCCTTAATGGAGCTTGATCAAACTCAGACACAATGCAAATAAACAGTGCTACTCAGAAATTACCCAAACTGACCCATAAGCTAACTTTCAACCAAACAGCTCTATCAAATCTAATTTTTGCAAAATTGAACTGATTAATCTAAACAAACCTAGCAAGCTACTTGACTACTGAACATATTACTCAGATATAAACTAATAAGCAAATCTGAATAAAAAATAAGCACTGAAAAGTTGAATTAAGCAGCATAAGACTATTTGTTTGACTATAAGCAATTATGCAGAAAATTGGAAGCAAATTAACACTAATCACCAACCTACTTATCAGACATCAAAAAAAAATTCAAATAAGCAGAAAATTCCAAAATAAGCACTTACATTAACAAAATAAGCTGATGAACAGGTACCATTGACCAAACTTGACTTCTATTAAAATTCATAAACTGAGTACAAATAATTCTGAAACTAAACATGAAATTATAATAAGTAGCAACAGTTAAACTAAAATAAACTACATTATTCTACTCCTAATCCTAACAACTAACCACTAACTAGCTAACATTTTTCCTTGTGAACGAGAGGGGCTATATATAGCCTTTCTGAGAAGCTTCTGGGGTCTCCCTACAATCAATCTACGCCCTTGGATCGAACTTGCTCCCTACGCTTCAATATCGACCGTTTGATCAAGTTTGTGATGTGGCTCCTCCAATCAGCCGCACACACGTGTCCCTCTAGGCTGTCAGACCTTCCAGAATATCCCAATCATGAGGTAATTATTAGTACGAGGTTAATTTTAAGGTACGGTCATTTTAGGGTTTATCCCACAGTAATAATTGGGGAATTTCTGGGCGCGTATGTGTGGGTGGAGTGTGTGTGTTTATTTAATTTTTAACTTTGACCGATGATGAATAAGGTTTGACCGGGTTTTGGTGGATCAGGTAAAAGGGTTAGGATAGGGCTGTTGGGCTTTATATATGGGATGGGCTTGGGTTTATTTTTGTTTAGGATTTAAGATATGAGTGGAGTGAGTTTATGGTAAAGTGTGGATCCGGGTTTAATAGTTTTTAAGGATTTAAGGTTTTTAAGTGTAAAGTTTAAGGGACCACTCTTGTAAATTCTGGATTTTTGGGGGACCTTAGCTGCCATTTTTCAAAAGTAGATCCAAGGGCTGAAATTGACAATCTCTGAGAATATGAGGACCTCTGTTGACTTTTTGACCAAATCTTCTTTCCCGGTTCCGGTTCTGAGCCTTTTCCGTATCCCGTGCTCGTTTTCTTGTTTTCTTGTGTCTTTTTGTCGGTTTTTCGCGATATCCGTCCCTGCATAAACAAAACACAAAAACACTATATCTTTTGGCATTATGGACGGGTTTTTGGTCATTTTGTTCCGGTTTTGGTCAAGAAAAGGTATGTGTTTAAGCATATACCAACGACTGAGAGCTAACGGAGAAAATAACGAAAGTTAGCGATAAGGACGAATGGTGTGCAATAGTTTCAACATAGGGATCAATCATGCAACAAAAAAAAGATAATGACTCAATTAGGGATTTACCCCAAACCACAGGGACGAACCATGTAATTTACTCTAAACTAAAATACATGATTCATTGAAAAATTTTATTTCAGGTACCCGCCGCTGCAACGCGCGGGTAAGTTTTATATAAAGTATGAGCAAAGGTTGAAGATTCAGACCATGTTTACAGAAACTAGGTGGATTGCTAGATTAGATGGACAACGCCTAGATCAACTCCATTGCTAACAGTAACATGTTTTTAACTACTTGTCCCTCTTACATATGTTGCATTTTTGGCATCGTACAATAGCCCGTCCGATCAATGTAAGTACAACAACAGATGATCGAGGCGAGTTATAGTCTAGTTTATGATGTTTGAATGCTTTAAACGTTTCAGGGACGAGATGGTTTCGAAACTCTTCAGAAGATGGAGCAAGACAATGGCTGGTGCCAAAAGGCATCCGGGGTCAGGGTGTCCCCGCCAATCTACACTTTTTTTTTTTTTTTTTTTTGTGGAGATGGAGCAAGACAAGATTCTATAAAGCTACTTCTAGGAAGACTGGTCAGAGTTAATCTCTACGAGTTTGCAAAACTCTTACCAAAACTGTTAACCACAGCCAGAACCACAAATTGAGACCCTGGTTCAACCATATGCCAGACAAGAAGATAAATATCTTATGAGATTAATAACACGGTTCATATACTTCAAGAGAATCAAATACCACCATCTGAATATTGTAATTTTACCCATAAAGTCCCTGTTATAGTCTTCTCTTCGGGGATTATTGGGAACCTATTTCATGAAGTCAGTGAAATCATCATCCCATTGTTTACCACTTCACGCCATTTTCGATCCAGTGTACAGTTCATGATTACTGATTACCAACCGTGGTTTGTTAAAAAATATAACTGTATTCTCACATAACTGTCTAGTTATCAAGTGATAGGCAGTGGTTTAAATACTACAAGTGCACATTGTTTTCAAGGAGCAGTGGTCGGGCTTAAATACCATGACAACCTGGCTTTCAGTCCCAATTTAGTTCCAGGTGGAGACACAATGCTAGATTTTAAACAGTTTGTTAGAGAAACGTATGGTTTAAAGTTCAAAAACGCACATGAGATAAAGAAGCCAGTCTTGCTTCTCGTTTCTAAAAAGAGTTCAAGAACGTTTTTAAATGAAGATGAGATGGTGCAATTGATGGAAAAAAAATGGGGTTTCAAGTTATATTGTGACAGATATAAAAGAGATGTTGAATTTGGATAAATTTTCGTAAGTGGTGAACTCGTGTAATGTTATGGTTGGTGCACATGGTGCTGGCTTAACAAATGCGGTTTTCTTACCTCAAGGAGCAGTGCTTGTGCAAGTTGTACCTTATCCATTGACATGGGCATCTGATACATACTTTTGTCAGCCCACGCCAAACATGGGGTTGAAGTATCTGGAGTACAAAACTGTAGCGGAAGAGAGCTCGTTGATGGTTTCGTATGGACCACATGATCCTGTAATTGCGGATCCTCAGTCTCTATATTCCAGAGGTTATCAAGCTGTAAGGGCCATTTATGTTGACGGGCAGCATATGACAATTGATCTTTTAAAGTTTAGGGCCACCCTTGCTGACATCCTCGTGCATTTAGGACACCTTCCGTCAACAAGAAAATTGTAAAAGGATATTATGTGTAGAAGTAGTTTTCACTGCATAAGATTAAACTTTTAGATTTGTACTTGTTCAAGTGATGCACATTTAACATCGATGTGTGAGTTCTTTGAGTGTTTTTATAATCATCTATATTCAAATTCTCTAAAAGCACAAAACATAATCGTTTACTCAGAAGTCAAGGTGATTGGATAACTGAATTGCTAGATTCCATGAGACAGTACCCAAACAGCTAGGAAAATCTATTTGATCTCATAAGGCATTTTGATGTGAACATCAAGTTCTGATATAGTGATCATTGACTGTTGTCAGACATAACCATTTCTTTATTACTGATTGTTTCGTATCTAAATTTTTGTAGGTGGAAAATTTTGACTCATTTCCTTACTAAAAGATCTATTTGGGTTGTCTTTTATCTCAAATGGGTAGAAAAAAATCAGTGAAAAGGAGAGTGGGTCAGATGGGTTGAAAGTTATCCAAAGTCTATTTTAAATGCATACAACGTCATATATCGAATTAATTATGAAGATTAAAATCATTATTTTAGTTAGTATATTGTTTATGTAATTAACGCATCCACTAATTTTCACTATTTTTATTAGTATAAGTGACATGAAAAAAAAAAACAAAATCATAGCACAGGTTGCATCAAAGGCTTCTGCAGGTTTCAACCCAAGTTGTGGACCAAGTTGAAAACTATTAACCTTGGCATATATCAATAGTTGCTTAGTTTGTAAAAGTCAGTTGTTGCATATGTAGCAATGTCATAGATATTTAATCTTGAAACACAACAGTCATATCAATCCATATTTTGCAAAGCACAGAACATCACCGAGGCTGCAGAATTCTCAGCATCCTTTACTCGTGACCTCTCTTCTCCGGTCACTATAAAAACCCTATTGGAAACATCAATTTCAACTGATGATGTGTATCTTCTATCGTGGGCGGGACCCTGCTGGTTCTTAACTCTGCAAGTCAAACCGAAACAATGAGACTAAAGAATGTTGTAACTTGTAAGTATTGTACTCTATGGCAATATCAAAATGCACTGCTCATACTTGTAAGTGGCTTTTGGCCATCGTTTCTTGTTGCAAAGCTCGTGTAATTTCTGTTTGGCACCTTCAATTTCAGTTGCTATCTTTAAACCACCATTAACATATGGGACTATTGCGCTGATGCTGTTGGACCTTGTTAACTTAGACAAAGCGGCTTCGGCTGCATGAAGCTTTGCATTCTCTTTGGTATCTGAAGAGCCAGAGGCAATAAATATCCCATCCACGAAAACGCTTGCAATGTTTCTATCACCTAGAGATTTAATCATTTAAATAGGTTAGATATGGCCATATTCATACCTGCAATTCTCCATCTCAGCAGATACAAATACATTGCTATAAATACATAAATACATGTCAAAAGACACACTTAGTTAAACTGGAACAGGGAAGGCAAACGTTTTGGGGCAAATATTTATTCTCTGTGATTTAAGAAATTTACATAATGATTATAAGAATTTGGAAGTCAGGAATGGTGTCGTAACAAGCCCCACGTAAGTTTAAACAATACCAACAAAATAAAATCTAAATTAACACTGCTGATACAATAGATTCTGCTTGTGAGACCTGAGTTAGCCTTGGAAGTCACGTTATTTCTATTGCTGCAGATTCTTATTTACTCTTCTGTTAAGGAAAAGCTGTGTTTATAGAAACAAAATTACCACATATTCGTTTCTACGAAAAATGAATATGCGTGTATGTTAAGTAATAGGAAGTTACATAAAGTCTGCCAACATCATAAATGGGAGCTTGTTTAATAGTAACCCCCTACTACTGAAAAAGTCTGCAATTCACTTCCAGAGTGCCATATACGTAAATACTGAACTTAAATAACAACAAATTACTCAACAAAATGATAGGTTTTTTTTGAAAGAACAAAATGATCGTTTAACACATAGTGCATTCTACACACACAATGACTAAGAGATAAACATATATATTCAAATGTAAGGTTGCTTTTCAAAGACATGATCTCACCTTTCCTGCAATGCTTTATTTCAGGATGCTTCCCATCTTTCTGACATAACTCAAACAGCATTGTAATAGGCTGCGGTTGTTTCTCGAGGACGTTTAGCATTACTATTGGTTCAAGTAACTCTCGCATTACCTAAAAGACAGAATAGAATAATTGTTATGTACTCACCTGTCAATATGTAAAACAGTTACAAAATTGTCGAATTAAGCACTCACCTCCCACATTCTATGCAAATTGAACCCACGATCAACATAAACAGCTGCAGCCACTGATTCTACGATATCCGCTAAAACTTTTGGGGCTTTTATTTGTCCACCGTGCACAACCATCTCTTGTTCTCCCTCAACAACATCCACAAATTCTCTAACCTACCAAAATCTTCCAATTTCATTGACTAGGAATAATAAACAATACGGATAACGAACGTTAGAAAACACCTAAGTATTTAACATTTTGTGATAAAGCCTCCAATGTACCCTCTTTATAACTTATAAGCCAGTAAAGTATGTATCATACTACCTTCAGCCAAAAACATGTCGAATCACAAAAATGCCCTTATAACTTTCTTAAAACAGGTGTACTTTTTAACGAGATGTCGAAGTTTAAACAAAATTTTGTTTGTCATGAGGCATGTGTTTGGTCTAAGTTACAGACAACATTCCATCCACACCCTAGCTCCCGAGGACAATATGTGGAAGGCAATGCTCGGCTTATGGACCAAACTGACTCAGGATTGCTCAGGAATCATATTGGGAGACATGAACATATTACGTCAAATCTTCTCCTCCAGAACCAACTAGGGGGATTGAAATCCCGGTTTTCTACAACTAGCCTACACCTTGGGGTTTGGTTTTTTAGTCTGATTAAGTAATTAGTCTAAACTATATATAAATTAACATATCTCCAAATAACCACATAGATAAATGCACATCGATCTATTCGAAACAAATAATACAAAATGTAACATACCTTATCATTAAGCATATCAGCTGCATTATGCCTCACATACTTATACAACCCATGTTGCACAGCCACTCTCGCAAGTTTCTCGGTACTAATATTCGCAGCACGAAGAAGCGACAATTGGCCAGGGTCAAGATCAGGGTAAGCCAAATAAACAAAACTCGATATGGCATTCCCAAGAGCAGCATCACCAAGAAACTCCAACCTTTGATACGACTGGCTCTCCGTATAAGAAGAATGTGTCAAAGCTTCTTCTAACAAACTTTTGTCCAAAAACCTGTACCTTAAAATAGATTCTACAGCTGCAACAGAATCTTGTATATTCATCGTACATTGAATATTTGAGGTCATGTTGTCGGCCCCATACGTGTGGATGATCTTGTTGTTGGATTGTGTTCGGCGGGAAGTTGTTTTTTGCCTCTTTGACATGTTATGTTTTGTTTGCCGTGAATGTGTGGCTGATAAAAACAAAACCCTTTTTTATGTTTTGTTTCAAACTGCAGTTACTTGTTTGAAACTTCTACAATTAGTTCTTTTTATGAAGGTACGAGGGTGAGGGAATAAACTCAAACTTCTACATTTAATGTCTTGAAATCCAAACTGATGTGACTGTGTCCATAAAACAATAATTGCTCTGGAAAGAGTACTCCATACTCTTTCTACCCGCTTTTACTTACAGTATTTTATTAGACTTTGTGTTAGTAAGGGGTGTCTGTTAATTTTTTTTATTAAGTTATGTTTATTTAAAAGATGATTTAATACAGAAAAGTTCAGTTTTATTACTTAATATTTTCAGTCATATTTCTCTATTAAGTTACAAATAAACAGTTTTTATATGACTTAATTAATTCAGTTTTTTTCATATCAAGTCAATTAAGTTGAAATCAAACACCCCCTAAGAGAGGGTGGGGCGTTTTGCGCCATGTGGCAGTGTGGGCTATGTTGGGGCTCGTCGTTCTCGGCTTCAGTTTCACTTTCATTCTCGTCCTCTTGGGGCTCGTCCTGCATTCGACGGTTGCTCCACGCTTCCTCGATCAAATCCGCCAATAGAGCGTGGGGACACCAAAGTAAGCACTCCATATCCATAGATCGTACGAGCAAACGGCTTAAAGAACTAAAGTTGGACATTTGTGGCTACCCCCGTGGTATTGACCTCGCCAAGTGGTTGGACAGTTAGACCATGCCCAATGCATGCAATCTATACTACCCCGGGTTACCGACTACGTCGGGTCTTTGTTTAAAGTAAGAGAAATGATCCTCCAAATCTTTCGCGATACGCAAAAATAACCTTTTGCTCATTCTAAAACGTCGTCTAAATAATTGTTCGTTATACGTGCAACCCTCGTCGAAATAATCAGCCATCAACCTATCGTTAGCCGCGGCACGGTCTCGATCAACTTGTTTTCTTTTTTGAATTGGTTTTGGTGGGTTTTGGGCGACGAACATAGCTACAACTCCAGCAGCAAGAGACACCGCTTCTAGTTCTCGATCGCAGAAATCGTCATCCGAACTAGATTCAAGAAGAAAGGAAGCCGAGGGAGAACTCATTTGGGAAATATTTGTATAAAATTGGGTAGAAAAGAGAGTGTGTTTGAGAGTGTTTATATATATATATATATATATATATATATATATATATATATATATATATATATATATATATATATATATATATATATATATATATATATATATAGTAAAGATCAAATAAAAAGACAAATATCCGTACATTACGTAAAAAGATTTTTTTTTTTCAATAATTTTCTCGAAAAATTCCAAAAAAATTCCACAAGATCAGGTATGTTGGTGTATGAAAAAGTTGTGAAAGAAGTTTTTCTAAAAGTTGATATTTTTCCCGAAAAAAATTTATGAAAAAATACGTTTGTGCATTCAATCACTTTTTTGTGCATCAAAAATTCGTTTTTGCACCCAAGTTCTTTTGAATTTTTTAATCAAAATAACATTGCGCATCTAACTAAAACAATTAGAAAATTTTGTGCATCAAAAATTTTTTGCGCATCAAAATTCGTTTTTTGTGCATTAAAAAAACGTTTAAAAACTCAAAACTAGAAAAACTTCTTTCACAAAAGTTTCATGCACCAACATTCCCGATCTTGTGAAATTTTTATGGATTTTTTCGCGAACTTTTTTGAGAAAAAAAATCATTTTACGTAGTGTACGGATATTTGTCTTTTTATTTTAACTATATATATATATATATATATATATATATATATATATATATATATATATATATATATAGGATATAAATAGGAAGTATTGATTGATTTTTATTTATTTTTTTTTATTTTATTTTTTTGTCAAAGTTTCCGTTTGGCAACGGTAGGATTTTTGGGAAATGGATTGTGCAAGGGCGCTGTGAACATAACGCCTGAAAAAAAAAATTGGGGAATAGCGCCCCGTGATTATGGTTGTTGGGGCGTTTTGGGGCGCGAATGGGCAAAAAAATGAGGCTTCCACGCCTCATTACGGAGGGTCTTAAGAGGAAAACAAAGTTTTATTGTTTTTTTTTCCGTATTTCTTTTAATAGTTTTGCCCATTTTATTATTAGGATAAAAAAAATGTACTGCTTTCTTCTTCGTGTTTTTCTCTTTTAATAAAAACAAAATTTAAAAAAAAATAAAAAATAAAGAGGTAGTCAATCATTTTAGAGATACCAATAAGCTATCTCTTTTTTTTTTATATGTCCAATGATGATATAAGGGCAGGCGTTTGATTTGCTATTAAGAATCACTATTGTTATGGATTTGATAAAAAAGATGTATGAAATCAAATGTGTCAATATTATTCTTGAGTTGATATCAATATAAATCTTATATTTGTCATATATCTAATAAATCAATCTTATTCATTCATTTTTTATCAAAATTAATAAAAAACCATTTTTCACCTTTTTTTAAAACAACATATCTTGCAAACGGTAAATCTTCAAGCTATAAAAATACACCATCACGAAAAGAATTAAATTATCTTTCTGTAGATATGCACTTCTCTATACTTTTGACGAACTTTTTTTTTTCAAAATTTTCGCCCATGTGATTTTTCTGGGCGGAAATTTTGAAGAAAAAAATGATTGAAAGTATATAGAAGTGCATATATATAAAAAGATAATTTAATTTTCGTCGCGATGGTATGATTTTTTTCGTGTAACGATTAACGGTTTGCGAGATATTTAATTTTTTAAAAAAATGGGAAAGTTTATTTTCTTTTATCAAAAAAATGAATAGTAATAATTGATTAATTGAATTTATGACAAATATATATATTGAACTTTTCTCTATTATTCTTATGTTTAAACTTGAGATATTGGTATCATATGGGTGGGCCCATCCAACTTAGGCTATGTGTAATGGTAAGAAAGAGTGAGTGGGGCAAAATTTGACACGTGTCAGGTGAGTCAGCAAAGGGCTTGAATTGGTTTGGTGTGTAATGGTGGGTGGGGCAAAATTTGACATATGTCAACTTTTTCTTTTTTTTTTCTTTTTTTTTTTCTTTTTTTTCTAACAAATAAGGAATTTAATTTAAAATTAAAACACAATTTATTAAAATAAAAACCAAACATTACATGATTCTTAAAAAAAAAAAAACATTACATAATTTTATTTTTGGAACCCGAAATCATCACATAAACCCATATTTCTTTGCAATGTCGGCTTTGAGCGATTGGGCAAGTTGAAGTTCCACCCCCGTGAGGTGCGAGATGTCTCGCCCATACTCCTCCAAGTCTTTTTTCTTTGTGATCGTTGCGAGCATATCATAGTGTTTTTCTTTTTGCAACCGACGTCGCGTCGCCTCCGCCGCAATTTCTTTAAGACTAGCCGCTATTGACTTCTCAGTCTCGTCTTCGGTGTCGGCTTTTTGCTTGCCTTTACCACTACGCCTACCCGGGGGCCGTGGCTTTTCGAGCACCACAACCTCTTCGAACTCTTCTTCGATATCGTTTAGGTCAAAGTTGCGACCATCGGATGATTGACTTTGGGTTTCGGTAGAAGAGGATGTCTTTGATTTTTTTGATGGCCGTTGTGTTCGAACCTCAAGCGGTGCTTGATGTTCCCACTTTGGGCTGCCGTGTAGGATGCTCCAAACACTTTCATACGGGAAAACCGCGACCTTCATTGACTTGTACTCTTCTTTCGCGGCACGTAATGGCCAATTGGCATTTTCACCACTTGGAATGTTATTCTTTTTTCGGTTAAAAATGTTATTGAAAGCCAAACATTTGGTGTTGATGTCGGACCATTTGCCGGAAATCATATCCGGTGTACGATACGTCTCATCAACCCCCAACCTCCTATAGAACGCCTCTCTAACTCGGCGTGCAAACGTTGCTCCTCGTTGAAAATCCGCTAAACAAAAAAAACAACACAATTAGATGCTAAAAAAAAAATTAATAACGAATTCTAAAAAAAAAAAAAATTTATACGATTCTAAAAAAAAAAAAAAAAAAAAAAAAAAAAAAAAAAAAAAAAAAACCTTTTTTTAAAAAAAATTATATATATACGATTCTTATTTAAAAAAAAAAAAAAAAAAAAAAAAAAAAAAAAAAAAAACGTTTTTAAAAAAATAATATATATATATACGATTCATAAAATATATATATATATATATATATATATATATATATATATATATATATATATATATATATATATATATATATACCGACGATGGGATCCTCCGCAACTTCTAACCATGCCTTGCCTAAAGCCACCGTCTCATCATCAGTCCACATTTGGTATTTTTTTCTTGTGTTGCTCGGCTCGGTAGTTGTTTTTTTCTTGTGTGACCTTTTTTTTTGGTTGAGATGGGGCGGCCTCACCTTGCTTTTCCGGAGGTGTCTCCGGTACCGTCTCGTCTTCATCAACATTAATAGTGGTCGCCGAGCCTTGAGACGTGACGGGTTGATTGAAAGTTGCAAACCCGTAATTTGGACCATAACCGTAGTTTTGAAAGGTTTGCATCGGTTGCGGTGGTGGCATCGACGGCAAATTTGGCAATTGTGATAGCAAATTCCAAAGTTGCTCATTTGTGATTTGTGCTTCACCTAAATCGTTATTGCGACGAGGTGGTACGAACCCGGGGTTGTAGTTGTGTGGCACGTTATTTCGGTTAGGAAACATGGCTGTTTTTTTTTTTTTTTTTGAACTTGTGTGTGAAAAATGTATACTAGTTGTAGTGTATTTAAAAAAAAAAAAAAAAAAAAAAAAAGAGGAGCCTCCTTTTTGAAAAAATGTATCCGTTGCAACACAAACCAAAACAAACGGTAAAAAATGTTTTGAAATTGACAAAGGGGGAGGGCGTGAATGAAATGGCGCTCCTTCAAAATTTTGGGCAATTAGCGCCCGTGTGTATTGGTTTTGGGCGCCAAATGGGCGCGAATTCGGGCATTTCAAGCCCCATTACACATAGCTGGGCCCATCCAACTTATACAAAATCACATGAATAAATGTTTAAAATCCGGAACTTTTGATGTCCTAAAATTCGCAAACTGCGAACCCATGAATACAATTCTTTTCCTACGTTGTTCGTTTGTAAATTTGTGAGTGCCCTTTGTCTCCATTAATCTTGAATTCTTGATGAAGTTGTGGGTTTTTTTGTTGTTGTCTACTTTGTAGTTTTGTTCTATGACATGTTGTAATTAAAAATAAAAAATAAAAAAATAAAAAAAAAAAATCAAACAATGTTGATAAAAATGAAACAATATTGATAATAATTTATGATGAAGTTGTGGGTTTTTTTGTTGTTGTCTACTTTGTAGTTTTCACACTACACATAATTTCACACACTACACACACAAAAACATCTTTTTATTTATAAAAAAAATGTAAATGCAAGAACTGACGTACGACACTCTTTTGGCTCAAGGCATGGCTTTTGTCCCTCCTGGTACCATGACGGCGCCATAGCGCTTCGACACGTCTAATGACGCGGGTTGAGCGCTATGGTACTCAGTGTTCTTAAAGGAATCGTAACACTCGGTGTAATGGTGATAACATAAAATATATACAGTACATGTTTTTAATATCAATATCTCATGTTTGTTAATCATATTTGTAATGTTTTATTGATATTTGGTACTGAATTGATGAACTTTTGTATTTTAGTGCTAATCTTGAGCAATGGAACAAACGACGGCGAAAATGACGAAAAGTCAAAATGAGGATTTACATCAAAAGTTTTATAGGATTGTATAGGATTTATTCCTATACGGCGTGGACAAGAGAAGACCTGGATTCACATGTCCCTCATTGAAGCTTATACGTCGTAGAGGATGTAGAAATTAAGGAAATACTGAAAAACATTATTATCGAATTCAATGAATTACAGAGATTATATGACATTAAATAGAAAACTAATTAACCTAAACCTAGCAACTAACGGGCCAAACCCAACGGGCTTGCACGCCTTTATTATCTAACACCTCCTCTCAAACTCGCAATGCTGCAACGATAAATATTGAGAGTTTGCCAAACAGAAAATAAACTAAAACTGAAAAACAAACGAAAGCAGAGTGTCCCAGAGTGCAAACAGACCATGTAGAAATCGAGGCAATACTGAAAACTGTATTATCAGATATAATGAATTAAAGAGATTACATGACATTAAATAGAAAACTAATTAACCTAAACCTAACAACTAATTGGCCAAACCCGACGGGCTTGCGGGCCTTTATTATCTAACAGAGGATTCATAACTTTACGTCGTAGACGAAGAAAAATGCTTAACGTAGTTGTTACGGCGTAGAGAGGTTTGTGTCTCTACGTCGTAGACGATCGATGTTATCAAACTTAATAAACCGAACAAAAGCAAAACGTTTATCTGCTTTAGATTTTTTGAAAGGAGTGAAGACATCCACAACATTACCATAATCATTACACAGCTTCCAAAGATTACGTGCCGAAAAGTAATCAAGGAAATTAGTCATAAAGATTGATTTAGAAATCATTTGAGTTTGGTCCTCCTTAGAGCTTTGAGACTTCCAATTGCTATCACCATAATGAAAACCCGATTCAAAGTAGCGAAGAAAACAAAACCCTAGAAATTTTACAAACCCTAAAACGATCTAGGGCTTGTATGAAAAAACACCAACGATTGAAAAGAAAACGAAAAGGAAAACCCTAACAAAACACAACACCACCAGTTTTACTTCACCTTCATCGAAAACTCATGATCAAATCCATTATGGAAGGACCTTTTAAGCCTCGACAAATCCAAGATCCTAACCTTACACCACCAGTTTTACCTCACCTTCGTGATCAAACAGAAGCAGAATACAGTGAGGATGACAAACTTCAAATTGAAGTTGATGATCATGCTATGCACTTAATCCAACTAGGATTGTCACGAGATATATTGGCTGCGGTAGATAGCTGTGAAAGTGCTAATGCAATGTAGGAAAGAGTTCGAAGATTATGTCATGGAACTGAAATTGGTAAGCAGGACATGGAGAATAAGTTGTTGACAGAGTTTGAGAAATTCACATCTACACCTGGAGAGACCATTGAATCTTACTATCATCGCTATTGTACTCTTATGAACGAGCTTACAAGAAACAAGTTGACTCCTTCAATGATAGTTAGCAACATCAAGTTCCTTAACAACCTTCAAGAAGAATAGGGACGATATGTCACTATAGTTAATCAAACCAAGGACTTGCATGTTGTGAACTTTGATCAACTTTATGATTTCTTAAAGCAAAACCAAGCTGAAGCAGATGAAGTAAAGAAAGAGAAGATGTTGAAGAATCACGATCCACTAGAATTGATTGCTAATACACCAACACCCATACCTACTTATAACACACATCAACCGTCATCTTCCAATAACAACTTCATGCAACAAACAATTCCACAAAACCACATTCCACAACTCATTCCATAACAACCGATACAACATTACCAAGTTGCAGACAACACAACACTTGATTGTGATGAAGGCACAAAGGCTTTGACAGAAGCTTTTGCCATGCTATCCAAAGCATTCAACGTTCACTACAATAAACCAACTAACAACAACCAAAGGATATCATCAAATACTCGTAACAGACAAATTGAACAAGCGGGTATGAATATGGGTCAAGAAGGACACTTGGTTGCAGTTAATGGTAATCAACAAGGATATGCTCAAGGTATGCAGATGGGAAATACGAGGCAAAATGCGGGTCAGTTTGTTGGGAATCAGAGAAATCAGAATATGGGAAATCGGAATGGGAATGTTGCACCTCACGTAGTTGGGAATATGGGAAATGCTAATCAGGGAAATCAGATTCGGTGTTATAACTGTAAGGGTATCGGATATTATGCTAGGAATTGCACTGTTGGAACAATAAGAAAGGATGCTAGATACTTCCAGGAAGCATTGCTATTGGCTCAGAAAGAAGAAGTGGGGATACAACTCACTGCTGAAGAACATGATTATTTGGCGCTAGCTGACTGTGAAGAGGATACAGAAGAAGTTAATGCCAAACTGCATCTTCATGGCAAACCTTCAAGTTTCATCATATGACAATGAGACAGCCACACCTCCCGTCTATGACTCAAATGGACTTTCAGAGGTTATCGAGATATATCTTCGGATCGTCGACTCGGGTTGTTCCAAGCACATGACCGAAAATTTGACTCGGGTTACTTACCATATGTAAACATGGTGTCATCCTAATCTCACACCATAAACTTATACTAATCCTTGCTTTACTTACCATATGTAAACATGGTGTGGAAATTCATGGGCACTGTACGATTTGGAAATGATCACGTAACAGCTATTCTTGGTTATGGAGATCTTCAATTCGGAAACTAATTGATAACACGTGTGTATTATGTCGAAGGTTTGGGACACAACCTATTCTCTGTTGGACAATTTTGTGATGCAGATTTAGAAGTCGCATTTAGGAGAAATACGTGCTTTATTCGGAATTTGGAAGGCGATGACCTACTCATAGGAGATTGCGGCACCAACTTGTATGCAATCAATATTTCCCAAATGGCCTCCACTTCATCAATTTGTCTCATGACAAGAGCATCCAAAACTCAATCATGGTTATGGCACAGAGGATTGTCTCACCTCAACTTCGACACACTCAACAAACTTGCAAAAGACAATGTTGTCGACGGTCTTCCAAAGTTTAAATACACAAGAGATCATTTATGCCCCTCATGTGTGACCGGATCTACACACACTCCTTGTGTTAGATGTGATACTAAGAATTATGCGTAGTCTAGCACGCGGAATTTACTAGCTAGCACTTAGAAGACCTTATGTGTTTTGTATGATTAGAATGAAACAAAGAACACATAATTATAACCTTCAACGATTCAATATTATTAGAAAATAATACGAGTGATCTCCTATCACTAGGGTTTACAACCTTGAATCTTTCCGTACTTCTAAGAATTGTATCGTAATGTATATATAAACCTTAACCTAGGCAATCCTTTTATAGACCAAGGATTCCTTTATAAGATAACTATCAATCTAATTCTATACGATATACACAATATCTTTTCCATATTTATCTACTTACACAAAATCATAAACCGTCTTAACTTCTTCACTCAGCAGTCTTAACTGCTCATGTCTTCAACACTCTTCAGCAGTCTTAACTTCCACCTTCAACAGTCCTAAATGTTATCTCCAACAGTCTCAACTGCTCAAGCTTAATTTTCTAACAATCTTCCCCTAAACTTATGATTTCTATCCAAATCACTAAGTTTCTTCAAATTAAGCTTCTTCTTCATAATGCTGAAAATTCTTTCAAACACCCATCAAGCAAATCTCTTAGATCTAGCTTTTACTTCTTGTGCAAGGTTGAACATCTTTGTTACTAACATATCAGCCATTTCAGACTCTTCATTAGCTTCAAGTTTAGCATATGTCAGCATCGTCAAAACACCTGGTCTGAGTGGATAATATTTTTCAACCAGCATATATATCTCTATTCCATCCTTTGTAGATACTCTGTGTACTCCACATGCTCCAAATAACTTCCAAGAGATGTCCTTGACTTGAGCTTGAAATCTCCATATCGATTCTCCACCATCTGGTTCATAAATTCTCTTCAATTGAACCCATAGTTCTTTATCTTTATCTTCAACAGGATCAATATCTCTGAATTTTTCTTTCACTAAGCTCCAAAGTTGATTTAGATCTTCTCTGTCAAAGCCTTTGAGTAAATCTTCAAACAACTTATATCTTTCAGAAATATCTCCAAGTCTAATAATCTTTCATCCCTTCATTCTACCATCAGTAAACACTTCCCAGTCAATGATTGGATGTTTTACCTGCAAAGGTTTAATATAAGAAGACTCTGGAATAATCACCATCATGCTTCTGATCTTCTCATTAGTTAATCCTTCTTCATCAGACTTTTGTTTCTTAGCAACTTCTGATTCCATAGATTCTGCTTCCCTCTTCTTACCTGTTTTGACACTTCTTCTTGGAGAATTCAAAATAGCATAAGTTTCACAGAATTCTTTTTCAATTATAGCATAAGACTTTCCCTTGAAATCACTCATTGAGTAATTTGCTGAGTTCTTCAAATAATGCTTCATATCCTCAACAAGTTCCTTCTTTGTTGGTAACTTTGTCTTGTACCCTGACTTCTGTCTTTCTCTTATTCTATGAATCAGATCTTCCCATGTTGCAACTCCATTCTTCTTGAGTATGAATTCCTTAAGCTCCTCTGTCTTCTCTTCTTCATTCAACTCTTTATCTTTAAGAACCATTGAAGCTTGTGCTCTTACAATTACATCAGAATCCAGAAAATATTGTAACTGTTCATTGAACTCTTCTTGATTTACTTCATTTGATCTTTTTCTTTCTATGAATTCAGATATATTCCTTATATCATCAGCAGCCATTTTCCTTGCAAATTCTTCATCATGAGCAATCTGAGCTTGTTTAGCTTCCTCACCAGCCAAATCTTCTTCTACTAATTGTCTTACAACCTCTGCATCATGATCTATCTGTTCTTGAGTTTTTGGTTTCAACCTTTTAAGCCTTTCAAGTTGTTGAACAGCAGCCACTTCTTCAGATGTCATAGGCTTCTTCCCTTTATCTGCTCTTCTCCTTTCATATTCTTGTTCAGCAGAAGTTTCAACAGTTGGAACTGCTTGTTGCTCTGACTCAGCAGTTTGAACTGTTTCTTGCTCTGTCTCTTGCTCTGTATCAGCAGTTTGAACTGCTTCTTCATTTGGAACTGCTTGATGTGTCTCAGTTGTTTCTTCATGAACATGACCAGAACCTGAACCAATATCAAAACCTTCTTCTTGTTCAGAACCTTCTTCATACCTCCCCTGAGATCCTGATCTATCCTTATCTCCAAATTTCCTCTCTTTACCAAATTTCCTCCCCTGTTTGGAAGAATTTTCATCATCCCCGTCTGAACCATCAGAATCATCATCCAATACCACTCTTGCCCTTTTCTTCTTCAACTGTTCTTCAAGCTGCTTCACCCTTTTTGTTAGCTTTGTATAGACTTTGGCAAAAGTCTCCTTGTGAGCTTTGAATTCCTCCTTGGTTTGCTTTAGCTCCTTCTCCAAAGTGTCAACCTTGGCTACTAACTTGGTACATAAAGCCGTCAATTCAGTTTGTAAAGAACTACCCTCATCACTTCTAGCTGTGTTACCTGCTATGAGAGGTGAATCTTTGGGCAAGGATTCAGTCACAACCCTAGTTAGACTAGGTTTAGACCTTCTCCTATAAGTGATGGGTGGTTGTTGGGTTGTTTCAAATACTTGAGTGGATGTGTGATGGGGATCAGTTGGAACTGCTGAACCTTCACCCAACTCAGTTTGAATCATTTGAGGAAACAATGGAACAGGTTCCCCTTCAAAAAGTCTACTAGCCATAGTCATATTTTGAAAAACCTTTGATTGTAGACTAGGCGTAGCAAAATTTTCAATTGGTTCTGTAAGCAGGTTTTTCTTTTTATTTAAAATTGCTTGAACAAACCTGGGATACATTAAAAACTTTGTTTTACTATCAACATTTGATGCCATACCCTCAAAAATATATTTTGAAAAGTTAAAAACTCTATTTGTAGACAAGCAAATGAGAGCAATAGCAATATTACTACTGAACTGTTCCCAAGCAGTCTTTTTATTACTTAAACAGCATAGAAGAGTATGTATCAAAAATCTCCATTGGGGTGAAAAACATGCTTTTTGAAAAGTCAATTTATGTTCAGATGTATTATACCCCATTTTTGTAAGTTCTTCCCAAATTTCAGTATTTAGCATAGTGTGGATACCATCTGAGTCATTTAATTTAAGATGTCTCCTAAGTATAGACTCGGTAACAACAAATTTAATGCCATCTACTTTAGTATGAATTTCTAAGTTTCCATCATCACTTGTCAAGATAGATGAATTCTGCCAAAACTGTGTGATGTGCGAAACATAAAGAGTAGGAGAAACAGTTAGAGCATACCTTATGTGAGAGTGGTTGAGAAAGTCCACAACCTCATAAAATTTTGGCCCATCTCCTTGCTCTGTTTTCTCTAAAAACGCAACCTGGTTGTGACGTTTAACAAACTTCAAAACATCCATTCTTAGCAGTAAATATTAGTTAACAGCCGTGAATAGTAATAATTTTGAGTGAAAAGATAGAAGATGAAGGCAATATTGAGAGTTTATGGAGAGAGTTGTAGGGTTTCAAGTTGACCGACTTAAAGAATATGGTAACTATTTATTTTAGTATAAGAATATAATAGAATAAAAGTTAAAATATCTATAAGAGGATCCCTCGAAATCCGTAATTCATCCAGTAAAAATCGCAACAAACCGCCAACGGCTAGTTTTTACCCCAAAATTAATTACCGACACGTCAGTCATAACGGCTAGTTGAACCGTACCAATATTTTGTACTAACCGTCCCAACTGTTGAAAAAATTTTATTGAGCCGTACCAACTTTTTGAAATAAAATTTTAAAATACCATGGCTCAAACATAGTTTTTAGCAAACTATCAGCTATCAACGGATTTGATATGTCTTTACCAATAGCCGTTTGCTTTGGACTAGCCAACTCTTCACATTTAGATATGGTGAGCTGATAACCATACAATTTTTGGTAAATTGTCAACCATCAACGGATTTGATTAGTCTTTACCAGAAACCGTTTGCTCTGGACTAGTTGGTTCTTATGTGGATAAGACATGGTGAACCAATTACCATTTGTTGTATGCAAAGATCACATACTAATCTCCAGAACACCATTTAGTCCAAAACATCAAGCATTCTTAATCCCTTGGTGTTTTCTCTCCAATCCTGCAATTGTTAGTCCAAAAACAAAGAAACAAAATACAAGCATATGACTAACAATGCACACAACAAGAAAAATTAATTTCCTTGTGGAACCCAAGCCAAAACAGACTTAGGCTTTCCTCTAGCATCAACATAATTCATTCTTTTCAAAACAGTCTTAGCACCATTGGGTTGAATTGGTCTCCATACCCAACATGCTGAAGCATTCACTCCATTACCCATGTTTCCCTTAGCAGTGTTTTTATTCACACCAGTACCAATTACCCTGCTAGCAGTTGGAACTGCTGGCTTGGCAGTTGTTACCTTAGGTTTCCAAACTTGGTTTTTCACCACTGCTTTCTCATAAAAAGTTCTTTTACCAGTTTTGTATGATGGTTTAAAAACATTTATTGGATTTTGAACTGGTGGCCTTGGGTGAATTGGTCTCATAGGTCTGACAGTCTGAACTGCTGGTCTAGCAGTTTGAACTGCTTTAGGTCCAGACCTCAAAAGAACTGATCTGGGTATCATCTTGTCATTCCTAGGAAGAGTTTTAGGTCTTTCTAGACACATGTTTTTGTTTGAATACCCTCTAACATACTTATCACAAAAAGCTGCAAGATGATCAAAGTTACCACAAGAGTAACAAGCTTTCCTATAGCAAACAAAATCCTTTCCTAATTGGTGGGATTTGAGGTCATTCCAATTCCTCTGGTTACCTCTTGGCTTGTTTGTGGTCCTATACATCTCTGCATACCTAACTGTTGGTCTAAAAGGTTTGGCATTTGATCTAGGCCTAACAGTCTCAGGTTTAAACATCTTTGGAACTTTTGGTTCCTCCACTTTAGCACTAACAGGCTTAACCACAGCCTGATCATCCTCATCATCAGAAGTCCATTCCTCAATGGTTGGAGCATCTGAGTCCTTAGGTGAGGACCTATCAGAAGACACCTTGTCCTCAGATAGTGATCTATCACTTGCACTTTCAAACACAGGTTTATCAACTACATCCTTCTTGGGTTGAGGACCATAATTAAGCTCAGGAAATTGAAATTCAGGTAGTCCTGTGTGTTCTAAGTCTATACCTTTAGGTGATGGAATTCCTCTATAGGGAGGTGGAACTGACTTATATCCTAGGCCTGACTTAGCTTTATTTTGGATCTGACTCTCAATTATCTTTTGAACACATTTTGATGTGTATTCTAGTGTGTCTACACTCATCTGAATGTTCTCCTTAGCTTTCTTAACCTGTTCTAACTCATGTTTTAAAACAGTAATTTCATTCTCTCTAAAAATTAAGTCTCTCTTAACAATAATCATATCATCAGAAAACTTAGACTCATTGTTTTGATAATGAACAATTTTTTCTTCTAACACAGCTAAAGCTCTCTTATGATTTGCTAAGCTAAAAGCAGTTTCAACTAATTCTTTTCTCTGATTATCATATCTTGTTTTAAGTGCTTCTAGATCTTTTAAAGCTTCACAAGATTTAGAACATTTTGAAACTTGTACCTCAGAATCAGAAAATGCCATGAGAGCAACCTCTGTAGATGCTTCTGCTTCCTCCTCTGCAATATAGCTCCAGTCAAATCCTAAGCCATCAATGGCAACCATGGCTTTCGAGCTTGAATCAGTAACCTCCACAACTCTTGACTTGTTTCCATATGCTCTACTCTTTCCATCTTGTTGACTTGGCAATTTGCACTCCCTTGAGTAATGACCTTTCTTGTGGCAGTTGTAGCACTCAATCTTGGACTTGTCATACCCTGCAACATCATTACTGTTTATGACAATCTTCTTGCCAGTCTTCTTCAAGAATCTCCTAGCTCTCAAACTGAGAAGAGAGAGTTGCCACTTAATATCCATCTCTTCAATATCATCTTCATCAATCTCTTGAAGATCTGAATGAGTCAACATACTTCCATTGTGCTGAGTAGTCAAGAAAGCACAATAAGTATCATCATTCAAAAGTCCACTAGTACTGCTTGAGGTGCTAGCAGTACCAAGGTTTGCACTAGCAGTACCAACTGCTCCACCAACTTGCACTTCTTCATCTGGACTTGAGGAACTGGGAGTTGATACAAAGGCCAAATTGCCTGAGCTTGATCCAGCAGACTTCTTAATCTCATGTTCAACTATCTTGAAGTTGCTATATAGATCCATTAAGCTCATGGAATCTATATCAGGCTTGTTTTTCCATACTACCACATGCATAGCCCATTCAGCTGGTAGACTCCTCAGAAATTTGGAGTTGAGATCTTCCTGAGGCATCTCAATTCCTAGAACAGCCAATTGACTCACCAGTTTTTGAAGCCTATTGAACATATGATCCAACGACTCATTGCTTGTTGCAGTAAAGTTCTCAAACTGATGCTTGAGAAGGGTCTTCTGGGTTTTCTTTGTGGCTTCATTCCCACCATATCTTGCAACAATAGCTTCAAAAAGAGATTTAGCACACTTGAACTTACTAAAATTCAGCAACTGATCATTGGGAATGGTCATCAGAAGCAAACTTCTAGCCTTAACATCATTCTTGTACCTTGCCTTCTCTTCATTAGTGGTTGGCTTTGTCTGCACTGTACTCTCAAATTTACCATCAACAACAGTTCTTGTTATTACAGGGGTAAAAGAGTTTCCATCTTCAATGATCTCCCACAGTGCATAGTCTTGCACTTGGAAAAACTGCTCAATACGAAGTCTCCACATGTCAAACTCATTAGGTTTAAGCATAGGAAGCTTAGCAGCAATGTTGGTTGTGGATGGTGTTGTTTCCATGTCCATCTTTGTTCTTCTTGGATCTTCTAAATCTATGTATCAGCAACCTGTCTCTGATACCACTTGACCGGATCTACACACACTCCTTGTGTTAGATGTGATACTAAGAATTATGCGTAGTCTAGCACGCGGAATTTACTAGCTAGCACTTAGAAGACCTTATGTGTTTTGTATGATTAGAATGAAACAAAGAACACAGAATTATAACCTTCAACGATTCAATATTATTAGAAAATAATACGAGTGATCTCCTATCACTAGGGTTTACAACCTTGAATCTTTCCGTACTTCTAAGAATTTTATCGTAATGTATATATAAACCTTAACCTAGGCAATCCTTTTATAGACCAAGGATTCCTTTACAAGATAACTATCAATCTAATTCTATACGATATACACAATATCTTTTCCATATTTATCTACTTACACAAAATCATAAACCGTCTTAACTTCTTCACTCAGCAGTCTTAACTGCTCATGTCTTCAACACTCTTCAGCAGTCTTAACTTCCACCTTCAACAGTCCTAACTGTTATCTCCAACAGTCTTAACTGCTCAAGCTTAATTTCCTAACAATGTGAGTTAGGAAAGAGCAAAAAGGCATCATACAAACCCAAAACCGTACCTAGTTCAGAACAAAGGTTACATATGTTGCATATGGATCTATGTGGTCCAATGAGGATTGAAAGTTTAAACGGGAATAAGTACATTCTAGTAATCGTCGATGACTATTCTAGATATACTTGGGTAAAATTTCTGAGGTCAAAGGACGAAACACCAGGCATCATCATCACCTTCTTGAAACGTATACAAGTCCTTCTACAAGCTCCAGTCAGGATAGTTAGAACAGAAAATGGCACAGAATTCACTAATCAAGATCTACGGCAATACTTTGAAGAAGTCGGCATCACTCACCAAACTTCGGTCGTACGTACACCACAACAAAATGGAGTCGTTGAACGAAGAAATCGTACTCTTGTAAAAGCCGCTCGTACGATGTTGATCTATTCTAGTACACCATTATTTTTATGGGTTGATGTTGTTGCAACTGCGTGCTTTACTCATAACCGATCTTTGATCCATACCCGATCTTTGATCCATACCCGTTTCAACAAAACACCCTATGAACTTATCAACAATAGAAAGCCTGATATCTTAATATCTTCACGTGTTTGGCGCCTTGTGCTATCCAAAAAATGACAGAAAAGATTTAGGCAAACTGAAACCTAAAGGTGATATTGGAATCTTCATTGGCTATGCAGAAAACTCACGGGCATTCAGAATCTACAATCGAAGAACAAGAAGAATAATGGAGACAATGAACGTGAAATTTGATGAAATTTCTCAGATGGCTTCTGAGAGACTCGCTCTAGAACCCGTGCTTAACCCGATGGCTTCTAATTACAACAGATTAGGACCCGAGCTTAGGACCCGAGCTTAACACTAAGACTTCTGGATACATCAGTTCAGGACTCGTACCTAAAGAAGCTCAAACAACAAATTGTGATAAGCCTAAAGATCAAGAACTGGAAAATTTATTTGAGTTAATGTTTGGTGAATATCAAGGTGGAAATTCGACAAATGCATCAAGACATCGTTCCGCTACACCCACTCAACAAAATCGACAACCACAACCACAAGATGCATCAACAACCGTCGAAGAAGAAGCACCAACTACAACAAACTCATCTACATCAACTACACAAACGCCAATCATTGAAATCATTCTACCACAAAATGTTGTATAAGAGCAGAACCAACAATCTCAAAATGAAGAAACACCAATCCATAACAATGAAGAGTTAGAAGAATTCAACAATCCATTTGCTACTCAGTCAACAGGATCTGTTGAATCATCTTCAAGAGCTAACAACACGGATTTGGTAATTCCACGGTATCCTTCAGAACTAAAATGGACAAGAGACCATCCAATCCACCAAGTGCTCGGCGATTTACAACAGCCAGTAATGACGAGAAGCAGACTAGCAACAGATCCAGAACTTTGTATCTTTGCACTTGCTATATGCATGGATGAAGAACCAAAGAACATTTGTGAAGAAATGGCGAATGAAAGTTGGATTGAAGCGATGCAGGAAGAACTTCTACAATACGAAATACATGACTCTTAGGAAAAAGTTGAACGACCGATCGACAAACAGGTTATCAATCTCAAGTGGTTTTGGAAGAACAAAAGAGACGAAGAAATGACTATAATTCGTAGCAAAGCTCGTCTAGTGGCTAAAGGATATTCTCAAGAAGAAGGGATAAATTTTGAAGAATCATACGCGCCAGTGGCAAGACTAGAAGCGGTTCGGATATTTCTAGCCTACTCAGCTCACAAGAACATCACGGTTTATCAAATGGATATCAAGACAACGTTCTTGAATGTCACTATTAAGGAAGAGATTTATGTGAGTCAACCCGAAAGCTTTGTTGATATGGAACATCCAGACCATATACACAAGCTAAAGAAAGCCATCTACGGTCTAAAATAGGCTACACGGGCATGGTATGATGAACTATCTTCATTTATACTTCAAAACAACTTCACGAAAGGTATTGTTGATCAAACACTTTTTACACGAAAATACCACAATGACATCTTGATCGTTCAGATTTATGTAGATAACATCATTTTTGGCTCCACTAATCCAAAACTTTCAAAAGAATTTTCAAATCTAATGAAGAGCATATTTGAGATGTCAATGATGGGGGAACTAAAATATTTTCTTAGACTTCAAATTCATTAAACCCCAACTGGTATCTTTCTAAATCAACACAAATAAACTTTAGAAATCCTTAACAAACATGGAATGGACAAATGTGATCATTCTAGTACCCCAATGGCTACTACAACGAAACTGGATTCTGATTTACACGGGAAACCAGTTGATCCGAAATTATATCGGAGCATGATTGGTTCTCTCGTGTATCTAACAGCCAGTCGACCCGACATTCATTTTGTTGTATGTTTATTAGCGCGATTTCAGGCAAAGCCTACAGAGAATCACCTCAAAGAGGTAAAAAGAATCTTTCGATACCTTTTTATGTCCGTCGACATGGGTATTTGGTATCCGAAAGGATCTGGATTCGATTTCATGCCTTTTCAGATGCTGACCATGCAGGTTGTAGAGAAACAACAAAAAGTACGTCAGGGGGAGCTCAATTTTTGGTTGAAAAACTAGTAAGCTGGTCTTCAAAGAAACAAGACTGTATCGCACTTTCCACTGCAGAAGCTGAGTATGTATCTCTATCAGCATGTTGTGCTCAAGTACTTTGGATGCGCGCACATCTCAGAGATTATGGCTTTAACTTCAACAAAATACCTATGTATTGTGATTCGAAGAGCGCCATCGCCATCTCATGCAATTCGGTACTACACTCACGTATAAAACACATTGCCGTTCGTTACCATTTCATCAAGGAGCATGTGGAACAAGGTGCTGTTGAACTATATTTTGTGAGGACTGAATACCAACTTGCGGATCTATTTACAAAAGCCCTTCCAAAAAAAGGGTTCAAGTATTTAGTTCATCGAACTGGAATGCGAAACCTAACTCCAGAAAAGTTAGAGAGTCTTCTCGAATCATCTTAAGATTATCAAAATCAAAAAGACTTCGCTTATCTGTAAATATTTTTGAAAAACAAAATACAAAACTTTGAAAATCCAAAAGCAATAGAAAACGACAAAAATACAAAAACATAAAATAATAATAATAATAATAATTCTAAAAAATCAAAAATATTTTCATTTTTACTATTATTTAATTTTATCATTTTTTCTTCATTATGACTTATACACATATAACAGTGTATGACTCGCACTTCAACGCGAAATCTTTTAAAGAAAGTCCGGGTACATCGCCTCAAAAAGATTTCAAAACAAGGACTTCAAAATGACTTGCAGTTAAATGACAGACTGTAACTCGCATTTAAATAAATTCGCTCTTTTGAAGTGAATCAAAGCGAATTTTTACTAATTTAGTACATTCTTTGCTTAAAAGAAAAAAACGAAGAGAAATCTTCTTGATTTTTGAAAAATTTACTTAAATTTTTTAGATTGTCAAAATCTTTTAAATTTTTCAAAATTCAAATGACTTCTAAGTATTTCAGCTTAGAACTCGTACTTCAAGAAAAAAAACTTTTTTTCAAACATGTTCGAGTATAAACAAACAAAAAGATTTTAGAACAAAAACTCATTTTTTATCCAACGACTTGTGTATACATCGGTACACAACTCAAGCTTTTAACAAAAGAAATTCTTTACTATTTGAAAAACATTTTTTACAAAAGAAAAGATTTCAAAACAAAAAATACCATCTTTAGCACCTATTCTTAAACAAATGTTTACCACAAAGAACTCTTTAGTCTCTAAGTGTGAAACAAAAATCTTAAAGTGCTTAAAGATAACGCTCTTCAAAACTTTCAAACGATAAACTTTCGATAAAATCATTTCGCTATTTATATCAAAATGCTTTTATGAAAAAGGGAGTATAAACTTTATAAACAAATTTTCATGCTTAAAAATCCGTTCGACTCTACAAATGCTTTTAAAAAAACATCGTTGATATTTAAAAAAATATCATGATATGCTATTTTTTAGGGGGAGAAAAACGTGATTGAAAAGTGATCTTATGAATTTGTGATACAATATGAATCTTAAAAATTCATTTAGCTCGACTCAAATGTGATTATCTCGAATAGACTTGCACCGTGAAGGGTAATAATTTCAAGTTAGTTATTAGAGCCAGTCATCACCTAAAAGCTGATGATGTATCTCTTTAACTAGTCCACGTAAACGTGTCTCGCAAAGTCTAGTCTTATTTGAATAATTCACAAATTTAAAGGTGTTTTTTACTCAAACCACCATGTGCAAAAACGTAACAATTGGTAACAAGTGCCTTACGCGTATCGTGAAGCATTTGTTTACAAAATATTTCAAAATCACATGTGTAGGGGGATTAGTTCTTCAAAAAGAAAACTTTCGATGTGTGATAAAAACAAGTTTTTCATAAACACATTGATTGACTTTCAAATTGATTTGTGGCTGTGAAACTTTCAACAAACCAAAACCAACTCTTATGCTTATGAAGATATAAGGAGGTTAAGTTTGGGTTTTATCCCATGATCCAGCTAGAGCCGAAAGGATCTACCAGGGACAATCCACTAGTTAGTGTAGAAGTCCTTAGGTATGAGAAAAAAGGAGTAATTGAGAAAAAAGGAAAGAAGGGGTTGAAGAATTAAAAAGAAAAGTTAATGAAAGGGTGAAAAGAAATAGCCCTACATAAACTTAGGACAGAAACCGGGTCAATACATAATCTATCTATAATCACAAAGATGATTGAGATATTGAAGACAAGACATCATGGACCCAGTGATGCAATGCACAACCCTTCCCAGCCACTCAAGTTTCTCTTAATAGATACTTGTTTCATTTCTCACTGAGATAAACACGTAATCTATTGACCTCTCACTCCGAGATGTGTTAATATTGAAAAGGTGGCATTCTGCTCCAGCCCCCGCTCACTAAATCAAAACGCATAAATTGAGTCTAGATCCAATTGAGATTCAATCAATAAAATCTTTTAGGACACATTCCAAAACCTATATTTATTGTTCAACATTGAGAACGCAAAATGTATATCTTTAGAGTCCTTCGCAGATCTTAGTAATCTTGCAAGAACATTCATAAGTGGTACTACCTCCGTCCCATAATTATTGTCCATGTTTGACTTTTTAAGTCTTTCTATTTCAACTTTGACCTTAAATATTTTTGTTTGTGTTGTAGAATGCTTGATGAAAATTATACCAATGAAAAAACGTTTAAAACTGAATCTATTCATATATTTTGCATCAAGTATTATATAACACAAGAAAAAATAATTAAGGTCAAAGTCGTAAAGGAAAGACTTAAAGAGTCAATTATGGACAATAATTCTGGGACGGAGGTAGTATTACTTATGTGAATCCACAATGATCGAATAGAAACCCTGCCAGTGTCAACATCAAACAGCGCTGACAGCAGGTTGCTTCGTTAATTCTTCATGAATTAAGCTTAGTGGTTAACAATTGAAGTGAATTCTCAAAGAAGAAGCTCACTATAATCAATTGGAGTTACACAATTATGAACTAACCTTTGTATGCAGGTACAAAAGAGGACACCACATGACGTGAACAACCACTTACATCGACATCTTTCACCATCATAAACTTATACATGCGCAATAAACAACATCATCATCAAAAACTCAAATCAGGAAAGTTCAAGACAAAGAAATCAAGATAAAGACAAAGTTTTTTCAAAGTCGAAGATCGAATCAAACCAAGTCAAGAACAAATCCAAGCAAATGAAGAAAGCTCACGGATGAAGATCAAAGCTATACAAGACGTATGAGTATGATGAGAAGTGTAACACCCCCAAATTACCGTAGCGGAACGATAGTGTCAATGGGGAGTTACTTCATAATATAGAACAAGGTATAGAAAACGACCTCTAAATAAGACGTTTTGAAAGGTTACCATTCGAATTATTTAAATCAGAGTTAAAACAATAGATCCAAAGTATAAGGTTACATGAATGTTTTCAAGATGTATGGAATGGTAAAAGATAAAAGTATAAGTCTCCAAAGTATGCAAATGACTCTTAAGATCCATGCATCCACTATTGCCTTATTAACTTGAGATAAGCATGCTAAAAAGTGTCAACCAAAGGTTGGTGAGTTCATAGAGTTTAGTTTAATTGTAAAGCATTTTAATAAAGATTTCATAGCAAAGGCGTTGTAAATCCACTCAGTCCCAAGCCCCGCACATACAAGACTTGCAACCTGTGTGTTCACAACCCACTGCTAAAGTATGAGTAGGGCATGTATGTAAATTGTAAAGCCCTTGAATAAAGTTTCCACTGCAAAGGCATTGTAAATCCACTCAGTCCCAAGTCCCGCCCATACAAGACTTGCAACCTGTGTGTTTATAACCCACTGCTAAAGTATGAGTAGGACAGATGTGTATACGATATACAAGAGCACTTAATGTAATGAATAGCAGTAAACTGAACCTCCTGACTATTTATATATGTATCATGTGTACTCCGGATTATATTCGCCCAAGGTCTCGTCATTTTGGACACAAGGGTGGGGGCGTCAGCCCGATAGTTACTATCAATACCTCTCTAACGGCTCCTTCCCAAAGGAGTTAAACAGTTGCTATGAATAGTGTGTATATGAATAGTTTGACACATTAAGGCATATATCGTAATAAAACTACACATCATGTCCAAAAAGTATAAAAGTGTATCGTATCATAAATGTTTTGAGTATTTGCATCACAATGCAAATCATGTATCTGATAAAAGAGTAAAGTAATTTAAACATGTATCTCCCCCAAGTAGTTTAAAATGAATATAAAAGAGTAAGAGTGGGGCTATGACTCACCTTAGCTGTAAAAGTCAAGGTAATGTTATGTCAAACGTAACACGGGAACGACTCCAACACACGACCTGAATAATAGGGAAGTCTGAGATTTTGATGGTTTAAGATTGACTGGATGTGAATGATGATTGTGAAAAAATTATCAGATAACGAATGGGTTTGTGATGAGAATGAATGATATGTTTAAAATGCTTAAAGTTCAAAAATAATATTTTACATAATATTATCATGTTTTTATGTTTATAGAATCCGTAAATATCGTTTCCTTGAAAGTTGGTGGATGATAAGTTATGTTTATACGTTAAAAATCACGTTATATAAATATAAACATAACGTTTGTTAAATAAAGTGTACGAAATGTAAAAATGGATTTTAAGAAAAAAATGCATAAAACAATTCATGTAAATGTATATAGAATTTAGTTACCGGTTGATCCTTGAAATTATACGAAATTTATACTTTTAACCATAACGGTGAAACATTTCCACAGTTAGTCCTTGGTTAGATTTTAATTACATTTTTTGTCCAAAACATTCCAATATGACATTTTATGGCTTCTGGTTACTGTTTTATCCATTTCTACCCTCAAGTTATAAAAATAGCAGTTTGGTACACAATTATGTAAAAGTTACACTTTTAACCCGAATAGTAACATATTTTGCATTTTTAGTCAAAAAGTCTCAAATATTTAAGTTTAGGTTTTCTGAAAATTTCATAAACTTTAAATAGCTTATTTGAGTTCGTAAAAACTGCTTATTCCATGAAAGAGCTTATTTATTGCTTAATGGGTTTTTAACGAGTTAAATACAAGGCCCAATAAGCATTTATGATCCATTGGGTTTTAAAAGGATTTGGGCTTGGGCTTGGTCTTGGGCTTATTTTATAGTCCTAAAAATATATTCAAACTGCTTATATCAAGTGCTTATTCGGTTTGCTTATTTTAAGCTTAGTGGGCTAAAACGCCCACTCGATATATTTACTAAGTTACAAGACTATTTCGATAGTGATAAGCTTGTGGGTTTAAAAAGGTGTTTTAAGAGCTTATTAAGTGAGCTTATTTATACAGCTTATTTGTTTAGCTTATGAAGAATTAGTTGGTGCAATTCATTCGATAGGTTGTATGGATAAAAATGATTATATGGGTCCTTTTCTAGTCGACAATATCAATTGGTCCATATGATTTATATGATATACATATGGTTCGATATGCAATACATGTTTAAAATGAATCTCGATAAGTAATTATATGATTTTATATTATACGAATGATGATTGCTCTTGATTTCTAGCCATCCATAATATTAGGAGGTCAAGTTTATATGTAAAAATAAAATATGAGAATCGAAATAAATAAAAACGAGCTAGCAATGAAATGTCGAATGAAGTAAATAAAAATGCATGAACTTATAAAACATAAGTATGCATAGAATATGGATTTTGATGGACTTACCATGCCAAAATGGTGGTGAGAGGACGTTGTAATAAGCTAGGGATCGAAGGTTATCTACATAACTTGTTAGAGCTATCACCAAAGAATTGAGATCGACTTGTATATTGGAAAAATGGGACGTAGGACTTAGAACATGGCTCTTGTTCCCTTGATAGCTCTCGGCAGAGGAAATGCTTAGAAGATTATGTGTGTGAAGATGTTTAAGTGTGAATGAGAGGGTGTGTACGTATATGTATATGAATGTATAGGAGTATATAATATTTTATGTACACAAGTTGGGAGCTTATTCGATTGTAGCAGAGATAGGATAGGATTTAGAGAATAATTTTAGGCAACTTGTGTATAGAAGATAATAAAAAAAAGGTGTGCGAATGAGGATGCTCGATTGATGGTCAAGTTGCATGGTTCAGGGCCGGCCTAGACATGGGACGAAGTGGGCGACCGGCCGAGGCCCGATTTTTTAGGGGGGCCCGATTTTTAATTTTTTTTAATGTATATATATAAAAATTGTATATGTAATTAACTAAGCCCATTACAAATATTAACAATCGTCCAAAAATTAAACCATATAACTTAACCCACATAAAAAAAAACCCACTTACATACCTTTTTGGGGGCCCGATTTTTAATTTTTTTAATTTGTTACACCTAGCCTCTGGGCGCCTTTTTTTTTGCTCGGCCTAGGTCCATAAATCCTCAAAGACGGCCCTGGCATGGTTATATGTATTTCGACATACATAAAGGGTCCAAACAGCTTTCTAACGTGTCCAAAAATATAGAAAAGGTGTGTGAAAAACATTTATAGAAGTTATTAGGCCAAGTACAATGTAAATCACATAGACAAAAATAGTTTTGGTCGAATTTGTTAATGTTTGAATGAGTTGTGCATGTGGTCGAATGGTGTTAGCTTTGAAGCTTGTTTCGAGATCAAACGTTCAAATTAGACTTTATGAATTATCATTCCTGATTATTTGTAATGTGGGGAATCGAATCATGTAAACTTTTGTATAGGTTGTGTGTCACAATATAGAATAATAGAGGCCAAGTAAATGTGAGTTTGGTCGAGTTAGAATAAAAGGAAAATGAAAGTTTGGGCTGGAATTTGTATGGGCTTAAATAGTAACAGGCCTAGAGTAAGAGTTATGGATCAGTTTGGTTTTTAATTGTATATTGGACTGTCGTGGTGCGTGTGTGAGCTCGTTCCAAAGTATCGTGAATCACATAACCACATTTGAATTACAGAATGTAATAAACAAAATTCTCAAATTTTGCTCGTAAAAATGGTTAAGTGAACTGTAATGATGGGTTAATACTAGATTAACGTTGTCTAATGACTAGGGAATTCTACAGGTTGCTATAGTACCTACCCCTTATCTTGAATCTCGTCCCGAGATTCAGCCTGTGTTATCACCAAAGTTAAATAATGTGATAGAATACTAAGTGTCTAGGGAAAACGTACCTATTATTTGTTAGCTGCATCCAAATGACCCAAATAGAAAGCTCGACCACGAGGTGGACTGAGATGGACTCCAGGGTTTGGGTTATTTCCTTCAATTGCTAAAGCTAGATTTCCCTATCTTTGTCTAGGTGCTCTATTGAATCTAGGAAACGTATTCCTGAGGTGATCCGGGCTGTTACATTCATAGCATGCCCTTTGATTATTCCTTATGTTGCCTGCATTCCCTGGTGCTTTACACTGATTCATAAAATGACCCAACTGATTGCAGTTTGTACACTCACGGCAAGGCACAGACCCCGGGTGATGATAAGCACATTTAGTACACTTAGGATGTGGACCTACATATCCTCTCTTACCAGACCCAGTGGCTATAAAGGTTCTTGTTTTCTTGTTGTCAATCATGGGGACCATTTGCTTGTCTGACTCATTCGCCCATTTCCTTTTATCACCGTTCCTCAACATTCCAGTTCTAATCATCTCATCTGTTAGAGTCCCTGCTCTCAATATTGCACTCTGAATTATAGCCGGCTTAGTTGCTTTCACAGTCCCACGAATTTCGGGGACAAGACCATAGATGTACCTCTCGATCCTCTTTGATTCAGGGGTAACCAGATGAGGAATTAGTTTAGCTAGCTCATGAAATCGATCTGTGTAGGCTGCATGACCAGCCCCTATCATAGTGTGATGCCAGAGTTCACCTTCCAGCTTTTGCATTCTATTGTCCGGACAGTATTCCTCTTTTAGTAGTGCCTTAAAGTCGTCCCATGTCATACCTACAGCTGCTTCTCTACCCCTAGCTTGAATCTGCGTGTTCCACTATGTTAATGCCTTTCCTGACAGCGAGCATGCCGAATACTTCGCCTTCTGATGTGTTCCACGGCTACTAATGTCGATTACTGACTCCATCTTTTCAATCCATCGAGTATACTCCAATGCACCTCCTTTACCGTCAAACTCCATTGGCTTGCATGCCGTAAATTCCTTATACGAGCATCCAGTTGTGTTGTTGTTAGCATTATTCCCACCTACACCATTGGTGTCGTCATTTCTGCTTCCGTGGTTTCCCGAGTTGTTGATATGATTGCCAACCTGGGTAATAATTGTAATACCCAAAAATCTTAATCATGTAAAAAGACCAAAATGCCCCTACAATCTTGAATTTGACTAATAAACTTATAAAGTACCAAAATGAATCCAAAAAAAATTAAGTGACAAGCTATACATGAAATGAAATAATTTCTACATGTTCAAAAATCATTGTCTCTCATAACTACATGTACAAAATACCCTAATGCAATTTTATTTAAATTAATTCCATTTAATTACATTTAACTCATTATAACCTACATATAATTAGCAAATTAAAATCAAATCAAGCCCATTAATTTTGGTCAATAAGGGACCGACTCTTAAGCCCATAACCCCCCCCCCCCCATGATCGGTATTTTACTTTATTAGGTCATCCCATTTAATTGTTACCCTAAAAACATAGCCGACTATTCTAAATCACACACAAAAATTCACCCACAAGCCATACGAATTTCTGGAAGTCTAAGATCATTTTTCTGGTGTTTATCATTATCCAAGGAAGGCTAGAAAAATTCGTTTAGGGCTGTGCTTTGCCTGGTTCGATCGTGGTGTAATTTTCTTTGTCGCTAAATTCCATCCGATAGGTAAATCGTCCATAATTCATTCGATCATTCTAAAATTCGTTTATCATTTTTCTTATGTTCCTTATATTGGTTATGACTTGGGAAAAATATCTACAAGGTTTTTGGATCGCTCGTTTGGTCGTGGTGATTTATTGGTGTCGAAAAAGATTTAGCCGTGTAACACAAATTCACAACGATCCATCCTTCCGTTCTAAAATTCTCCTGGTATTTTTCTAGCACTCTACACATCTCATATAACGTGTAAAAAATGATAGAAATGAGCCATGCACCATATTTTGATCGTATAAGAATTTTTGTGTTCGAAACCCTAAAAACGTAAAAACGCTATATAAAAATTATACGAATTCTCTGGATCTTGGATATAATTTTCGTGGCTTCTATATGCACCATATAACATCACAAAAATGATCATTCGAATTATTGAAGCTTGAAATCATGGTTGTCGAATTTATTTGTGATCGGATATAATGAAAATAAAAGGAAACATATGAAAACCCTAAGAACCATTCGAATTAGGGTTTGTGTATTTGGATCTGCATTTTTAATATATAATAATGATTTTTTAATGATTACTAAATGATTTGGATAATTAGGGTTTATATTTTGATAATAAAAGTATTACCGATTTAAAAATAAATACTTAAGGGTGCGTTTTGTAATTTTGCAAACTATGGGGATATTTTTGTAAGGTGTTATAAATCTGGGGGAAAATGTATAAAATATGCTTGGAGGGTAATTTGTGTTAATTTGGTAATTATAGGGTTTATTTGATAAATATATAATTATATATATCCGAATGAAATTAAATAAAGTAAAGGGGCCAAAAATGTAAATTCTGGAAATTTAAGTGTGGTTCGAATATTAAATTATAATAAGGATGTAATGTGTAATTTTGGGAATTTATTGGACTAATGTGTAATTATTAATAATTAAAGATTGGAAATGAAAATTAAAGGGTTAATTTGTAAACTTTGTAATTTAAGGGACTTGTTGTGTAATTTCTATAAAATTAAGGGTGTAATCGTACTAAACATTAAATTAAGGGTACTTTGTGTAAAATTGGAAAACTAAAGGTTTGATGTGTAATTATAAATACCATAAAGCTTAAAATGTAAATTATGTAATTAAAGGGTGTAAATTGTAAATTGTAAAATCTAAAGGACTAATTATGTAAATCTGGATAACGTAAGAATTAAAATGAGCTACTTATGATATTTTCACTTTAAAACCTTCATCTTTGGTATAATTACTTTTAAAACCCTAAAATATGGAAAAGTGGTTAAAACCTATTGTAATACTCTTCTACTCCTTTAGGTGTGAAGAAGGAGAGGCACTGATCTCTGTTCTATATTGTTTTGTCTGTGTTGCATTCGTAATAAGGTACAGATACTCTGCCCTTTTTCAGTAAGGGTGTCTTATCTCATTGATATGATTTTGATTTCTGATTCGTTTAAGATTCCCAAGCCATTGCTATGATCCCTTTTGTTATGAACCTTTCTGATTAAACTCTGATTTGGACCTTTGGTATTTCATCTGATATATCTGTTATGAACCATCTGTTATGGACCATCTGATTTGACCTTTGTTATATGACACTCTGATTATGATATGATATCTGACTCTTAGTTTGATACCCGAGCCATTTCACTAGGCATGGGGGTTCCATGTCCGTGTCATTGATGCACCAATGGCATGACTCTAGGGCGGTAGAGTGATGTTCCGCCACGTCCCCATTTTGATTATGATATGCGCATTATATTTGTTATGGCCAGTATTTGTTTGGGGGGCGCATGGATGCATCCTAGATCTGTTCTGTTTAGTGGATTATCTATATATATATATATATTGATTTGTTATTGTCTGGTGACTGGTGCTTGTGTGCAATACACGCCTTTCACATTTATCTGGGAGCTGATCACTCCATTTGATACATGAGGACACCCCTCATATTATATGGTTACTTAAGAGGCATCCCCTCTAGATTATGATGGTTACTATCTGATATGTTCTGGGCTCGTGGTGGATTACTATCCTACTCTGTTCCATATATTTTCTCTTTGTTTATACCTTATGATATTTCCCAGTGCACCATATCTTATATCTATTTCGTTATCATTATTTTGTTTATGTATCTGTTCACTGAGCTTTTTAAGCTCAGCCGCATTTCCTTTTCCTGCGGCAGGTATCTAAGCTAGGAGCTGGGTTTTAGCTTTGGGATGAGAGCAACTTGTGTGAAGCTTAGACTCTAGACATTCTAGTTTTACCATTTGGATTTTGATTCTGTTATGCCATTGTTTGGGCATTTTGGATTTATGTACTTCAGTTATTTCTGTTTTCACTTCTGGCATAAGTCATGTTGACTTATTTTCCCTCTTATCATTAATGTTATAGACTTATGATGTTTGGTTTGAATGCTTGTGATCTGATGTGAAACCATTGTTGTGATATCTTTACCCTTGACGGGTTGGGGTGTTACAATTTATGGTATCAGAGCGACAGGTTATCCGAAACCCTTAGAGCTTAGGCTCGTGACCTGTGAGGATTGGGTAGAAATTAGGTTTCCTTTCGCGCACTCTTTTCCTGTTTTGCTCTGTCATATATTCTTGATCTGCTCTGTCATATTCTGTTTGAGTTTGCTAATCATTTTTGTGATCGTTCAGATGGTGAATACGCGTTTTACCCAGTACACTGATGGGAATGATGGCCCTGATTTTGAGGCCATGATAGCCGCTGCTATGGCTGCTGCTCTTCCTCAGTTGGTGACCCAAGTCACCAATAACATCAGAAATGGTGCGAGTTCTTCTGGTGGTGGTGGTGGTGGTGGCGATGCTCCACCCACTGCTCCACCCACTGCTCCACCTGTTGGTATTCATGTATGGATAGAGAGGTTCAATAAGCTCAAGCCTCTCTCTTTCAGGTCCGCTGCCACTCCCCATGAGGCAGAGGACTGGATCACCCATGTCGAGAAGCTGTTCAGGGTTCTCGGATGTGCTGACGAGTTTAAAACTCGTTTGGCCACATTCAAGCTGGAGGGTGACGCTCTTAATTGGTGGACTGCTCTTGTTCAGGCAAAGGGAGATGATTATGCTGAGACCTGTTCTTGGGCGGATTTCATTGAGGTGTTCTATAGGCAGTATATTCCATTATCGGAGCAGCAAAAGTATGAGAGGGAGTATGGGACGATTCGTCAGGGGGATCGTGAGTCGTCGGGTGAGTTTATGCAGAGGTTCTTACGTTTGGCCAGCTTTGTTGGGCCAGAGGTTACTGGGGGTGCTCATCGTCAGGCACGTCATTTTAAGTGGGCATTGAAGACATGGGTATTAGATCGTATCGTGAACTTTGAGTACGAGGATGTGGCTGCAGTTCAGGATGCTGCACGTAACATCGAGTTGTTACATGCGGACGGGGGTTCTAATAAGCGGGACAGGGACGGTAACCGTGTGGATTTTCGGGGACAGGGTCGACAAGACCAGAGGCAGGATTTTCGGGGTCGTCAGGACCATGGGGCTGATCAGAGGGGTCATCAGGACCGAGGGTATAATCATAGGCGCCAGGATTACAGGAACCAAGATCGGCGGGATTCTGGTAGGTTTGGTAGTGATCGGCAGGGTCAGAGTGGTGGCAACCAGCGTAGGGGTTCTCAGCAGATTCAGTCGTCGGGTTCGTCTGGTCAGAGGGGGTCTGGTGAGGCTCTACCTCCTCCTCCTACATGTACTTCTTGCGGAAAGGCTCATCCGGGTCCTTGCTTTAAAGCTACTGGTGGTTGTTTTTCGTGTGGCTCTACTCAGCATAGGATCAAGGACTGTCCCAAGAGGAACCCTATCGTGCCAGTGGACTCGACTAGGCCAGCTCCCACCATGGGTCGAGTTTATGCTACTACTCGGGATCAGGCGGCCAACACATCAGGTACCATTACTGGCATACTTTATATTGGAGATCGTACGGCTTTCGTATTGTTTGACACCGGTGCTACTCATTCTATTATATCTGTAAACTTTGTTAAGAAACTTAATCTGAAACCAACACCATTAATAAATCGTATATCCATCGCAACCCCAATGAAAACCCAAGTGATTATTGATCATGAATATGTGAATTGCCCTCTACGTTTTGATGATTGCTGATGAGTGTCTAAATACTCATAATTTCGTTCACATTTAAGCTACAAAAACATCTGAAAACATATAGATTTGCCTCAAAATATAGGAAATATCATTAAATTGTGTTTTTATGTGTTTCAAGTGCAAAAGGGTTGAAAACTGATGAAAAACGTACAAAACTGCATAATTTACAGTTTCAGTCCCTAAACTTTCACAAATTGACAAAAATAGTCCCTGGTAATTCAAAACATGAAAAATATCATTAAAGGTCCTTGGGATTCAAAAGTTGTTAAATATAGTCCTTTAAAGTTTAAAATTGTAAAATTACAACTTTGGTCCCTCAAATTTCAAAAATGTCAAAAATAGTCCTTAAAGGTTTTAAAAATGGAAAAATAATACTTTTAAACCTTGTACTATTCAATGATGGCATAAATGGTCCTTGTGATAACTATGAAAAAGTTGCATGTTCAGTCCCTCAAAAATCCAAAATTTACAACTTAGGTCCTTGGGCTTTGTTACTTATATACCAACCGGACTCTATGTTATTACTTAACCCATAAACCCTTATAACCCACTAACCCTTTAATATAATAAACCCAATCCAATTCTAACCCATAAACCCTACCAGCCCAACACAAAACAAAGCCCACCCCTTTTAATATATTACCAGGTTTGACCTGGTCAAATCCACAACCTGGTATACCCTTCCCTCTCACCCCGCCAAAAACCAGACACCTCCCCATAATCACCCTGGTTTTGCTTTCCAGCTCATCACCAACCCCTTTTCCCTGTCTCCTCCACCTTTACAAACATACAAAACCCTTTAATTACCCATTAAATGTATAAAACCTGCTCGGTTGAAATTTCCCGCCAAATTGACAAGTGGTCGAATCTGATGAATATGATGTAATCAATGGCTCAAATGAAGTGGGAAAGGCTCAGAGGTCGACAAGGGATGCTTTAAAGGTCAATGGGGAAGCAATGGAGAAAGTATGTAGTGTAATTAGTATAATTTAGTTTTGTTTATGTCGTATAATAAAATTTCAGGTTTCTAGTGTTTAATTTAGCTTTTAAGCATTGTATTCCATATTTCCAGTGTACTCTAAGTCTTTTTCAATAATCAATTTCAAGTTTTCATTTCAATCTCAGTGTTTGCAATTTTCAATTTATTTCAAAAATCCCATGTTTGTGAATGTTATTATTAATGTTATTTCTGGACTTGATAGGATCATATAAGCTCCTATAAAGCTTATTCAAGCTTTTAGTAACCTTAAAAACCAGTTTAGTATAAAAAACCAAAAATACTAAAAAAATCTCATAATTAGCTCAAAAATCAAAAATCAGAAGATTGAATGATGCAAGCAAGGAGCAGGGGAAATAATGGATTGCCCCTGGTTTAGAGTCTCAGGGGAGGCAATAGGTTGTGTTTGATCATTGGTAATTGATTCTCAGTCCTGGATCAGTTGTAAGCTTAGTTTACCATTTTCTTGAATTCTACTGTTTGTATGTTAAATTCCATAAATTTCAGTGTTTTTATGCATATGTGATATATTTAAGTTGAGTTTAAATTAGTTTGTGCTAAGTTGATTGCTTGATCTCATTTTCTTAGTTCTAATTTCCTTTCAAAGCCAATTTAGTATATTATTGATTTTCAAGTTATTGTTGTTAGTTTTAGTATTTAAATGTTTTTGTCAGTTTAATTCATCATAATATATGGGTGTGCATCAGGTTCATGGTCAAACTCAGTTTTATTCATGAAAATTGTAAAAACAGTCAAAATGTAAAAGGGGTGTTTGGTTCAGTGGGTCAGAGTTTAGGGTATTCTAGCCTGTTTTATTTATTGCATTTGGTTATTACAGCTTACAATAGGTTTATTAGACTCAATTAAGGCTTAAAATCAGTAGCTAATAGTAAAAAGTCAAAAATCCTTTTTCAAATCCACTAAAGGGTTCACTGTTTAGAATTTAGGTTGCTAAGCTATTCATTTGAACTCACAAGTGGTTAAAGTAGCTTTAGTTAGTCCCATTATAGCTTATAATAACATAATAAGCCACTTAGGATCATTCAAAATTCATATAAGTCAAAATAGTGAAAACTGCAAAAGTCAAACTGTCTCAAAAATCTGATATTGCAGTACAGTTTTTAGCTGCTGATCTTTGGTCAAATTAGGATAGCAAATGATGTTTAATTTTGGAAATTTTTGGTGATTTGGATAGCCAGTAGTATAAGCTTGATTTTGCCCCCTTCACTTTCCAAAAAACTGCTTATTACAGTGCTTAAAATTAAGCTAGAAGTAGGGCCATTAGGCTTCTTTTATGCAAACTGCTCGTTACTCGAATCGGCTGACGGCCAGGGCATATCTGAGGTTTTTCGGTTTAATTGAGTTTGTTTTAGTATATTGCACCTTCCCTGAGGTTTTGGTGCATTCTAGTGCTTATTTGCTTATTTTTAGCTTATTTGTAAACTGCTTATTTAGCCCATTCTGCTTATTATGGGTTAGACAGTTCTTATTTTATTTTTCCTAGCTTTTAAATATTATTTTAGAATTACTTGAATTTTTTCAGATTTTTCTGTTTTCATTTTCTATTTTTAAATCATTTTATTAGTTTAAATAGTTTTTAATTCATAATAAAAAATATAAAAGTCAGAAAAATATAAATCTTTTTTCTAAAATTTTATTTTATTATTTAGGATTTAAGAAAAATAATTTTGAACTTGTAGGATTAGTTTTCTAATATTTTAGTTTTTAGACCGTTTTCGTAAGCGGCTGCTTTAATCTGCTTTTTTAAGTGCTTATTTCAAGTTTTCAAAAATATTGTCTTTTATAAAAAGTGCTTATAATTAAGTACTTTATCAAAATAAAGTAAAATGGAATAATAAAAAATATATATATATACGTCTCGTTTTTAGTTCGTACGTAATTTTTATTTAACATACGCGTTTTTAGGTTTTAAACGTTTCTAAGTATTTTGCTTTCACGTACTTGTTTTTATAGCTTGTTTAAGCTATTTCCTTTTATATTTCCTTAGTTTAATTATTCAAAACCCTTTTCCGTTCAATTATCACCCGATCACAGATTCGTTTTATTTCAGTTTACACACCTCGCTGGGACTTAAACGACCCGGGGATAAAACTATACTCCTTGGTAAATTGTATCGTGTTCTCAAGTGTTTGACTTTGTTTGACCACATCCGTGGTTGATTTGGGTTGACCGTTTGAGGCCGATCAATTGTGTTCGTCCGGCAAATCTGCTTCCCATTGATATGATCGATTTTGATGCGATTCTGGGCATGGATTGGTTGGCTGCTCACAAGGCTACCATCGATTGTTATGCCCGTAAGGTAATCTTTGGCAATATTCATCATCCTGACTTTGTTTATCATGGTTCCCAGCCTCTGAAATCTGTTAAAATCATCTCTGCTATGAAAGCACGAACTCTGATATCTCATGGTTGCCAAGGCTATTTGGCTTCTGTTAAAGATTCATCTGTAGAAAGTCCTGATGTTGCTAGCGTTCCCATTGTTCGGGATTTTGCTGATGTTTTTCCTGATGAACTTCCTGGTCTTCCTCCGGCTAGAGAAGTTGAATTTTCTATTGATCTGATTCCCGGTGCCGAACCTATCTCTAAGGCTCCGTACCGGATGGCGCCTGTTGAGTTAAAGGAATTAAAGGAGCAGTTGGAAGAACTATTGGAGAACGGTTTTATTCGGCCTAGTGTTTCGCCTTGGGGTGCTCCGGTTCTATTTGTAAAGAAGAAGGATGGGACTATGCGTTTGTGCATTGACTATCGTGAGCTAAATCGTATTACCATTCGTAACCGTTATCCGCTTCCTCGCATTGATGACTTGTTTGATCAGCTGCAAGGAGCTAAAGTTTTCTCTAAAATCGACTTGCGATCTGGTTATCACCAATTGCGAGTTAAAGAGCAGGATGTCTCAAAGACTGCTTTCCGTACCCGCTATGGACACTATGAGTTTCTGGTTATGCCTTTTGGCCTAACAAATGCTCCTGCTATGTTTATGGGTTTGATGAACCGGGTCTTTCATGAATTTCTTGATAAGTTCGTCATCGTTTTCATTGATGATATTCTGGTCTATTCTAAATCGTCTGAGGAGCACGAGCAGCACTTGCGTATTGTTCTGGGTATTCTGAGGCAGCAGAAATTGTTCGCGAAATTTTCTAAGTGTGAGTTCTGGCTGAACCAGGTAGCTTTCCTTGGTCACATTGTATCTGCAGATGGTATTACCATGGATCCATCTAAGGTTGAGGCTATCACCAAGTGGCCGAGACCTACCACTGTGACTGAAGTCAGGAGTTTTCTGGGACTTGCTGGTTACTACAGACGTTTTGTTGAGGGTTTCTCGCGTTTAGCTTTGCCATTAACGCAATTGATGAGGAAAGGGGAGAAATTTGTTTGGACTGAGGAGCGGGAAAATAGTTTTGAGGAGCTGAAGAAGCGTTTGGTGTCTGCTCCCATATTGACTCTTCCATCTGGTTCAGGTGGGTTTCAGATCTATAGCGACGCGTCTAAGAAAGGTCTGGGTTGCGTTCTTATGCAGCACGGGAAGGTTATTGCCTATGCCTCGAGGCAATTGAAACCTTATGAGGAGAACTATCCGACTCATGATTTAGAGTTGGCAGCTGTGGTCTTCGCATTGAAAATATGGCGGCATTACTTGTATGGCGAATCGTGTGATATCTTCACCGATCACAAGAGTCTCAAATACATCTTTACTCAGAAGGAGCTTAATATGAGACAGAGGAGATGGTTAGAACTTCTGAAGGATTATGACACGAACATCCAGTATCATCCAGGTAAGGCTAATGTGGTTGCTGATGCACTTAGTCGGAAATCTGGAATGATTGCTAGTTTGGAGATTGATCAGCGTGTTCTCAGGGACTTGGAGCGTTTGGATGTAGAGTTGTGTATGCGACGTGATGTTGGATATTGGGCCAGTCTGAAGGTTGAGTCCAATCTTATCCTGCGGGTTAAGGAAGCCCAGAAGGATGATGGTGAGCTCTGGGCTATTGTGCAGAATATTGAGGAAGGTAAGCAGACAGAGTTTAGGGTGGATGATTTTGGCGTGGTATGGTTTGAAGATCGTATTTGTGTTCCTAATGATTCCAAGCTTCGTGAGGCTATCCTATCTGAGGCTCATAGTTCCCCATTCACTATTCATCCCGGTTTCACCAAGATGTACAGGGATCTTAAGCAGCATTTCTGGTGGAATGGAATGAAGCATGACGTAGCTTCTTTTGTATCTAAGTGTTTGACTTGTCAGCAAGTCAAGATCGAGCATCAGAGGGCTAGTGGTTTGTTGCAGCCGTTAGAAATTCCGACTTGGAAGTGGGATGAGATTTCTATGGACTTTGTTTCTGGTCTGCCTTTGACTCGTAAAAGACATGATGCGATTTGGGTGGTCGTTGATCGGCTAACTAAATCTGCTCATTTCTTACCTATCCGTATGACCTATAGTATCAGTAAGTTGGCAGAGATCTTTCAGCAGGAGATTGTCAGATTGCATGGTATGCCTTCGTCTATTATTTCTGATAGAGATCCTCGTTTCACTTCGCGTTTCTGGAAAAGGCTCCATAAGTCTTGGGGCGCTCGCCTTTGGTTTAGTACTGCATTTCATCCCCAGACAGATGGTCAGTCAGAGAGGACCATTCAGACATTGGAGGATATGTTACGGTCTTGTGCTTTGGAATGGACCGGTAGTTGGGACGAGTATTTATGTTTGGTGGAGTTTGCGTATAATAACAGTTGGCATGCTAGTATCCGGATGGCTCCATTCGAGATGTTGTATGGGCATAAGTGTAGAGCGCCGGTTTGTTGGAATGAAGTAGGGGAGCGTATTATTGAGGGTCCAGAGTTGGTTCAGATCACCAACGAAAAGGTAGCTGTTGCTAGGGAAAAGTTGAAGGAGGCTCGTGCTCGTCAGAAGAGTTATGCTGATAAGCATCGTCGTGACTTGGAGTTTCGTGTGGGAGATCGTGTGTTCCTTAAGGTATCGCCGTTTCGTGGGGTTAAACGTTTTGGGATCAAGGGCAAGCTTAGTCCTCGATTCATCGGACCATTTGAGATTCTGAAGCGCATTGGAGAAGTTTCTTACCGTTTAGCTCTTCCGCCTCAGTTATCACATGTTCATAACGTCTTCCATGTATCTCTTCTGAGGGGATACAATTATCATCCTTTGCATGTGGTATCTTATCCGCTTGATCAGATTCAGCCCGATATGTCTTTGTCTGAAGAGCCGGAAGCGGTTCTGGATCGCCATGAGCGAGTTATGAGAAATAAAGTTATTCCGTTCGTAAAGATTCTTTGGAAGAATCACCCAGAGCGTGAGGCTACCTGGGAAACCGAGGAGTCGATACGAGCCAGTTATCCGCAGTTCTTATTCTGATCTGGTATGTCTCTGTTTTGTTTCCGTTCCTTTTCATTTCTGATTCTTTGCAAATTTCGAGGACGAAATTTTTCTGTTAGAGGGGAAGAAGTTGTAATACCCAAAAATCTTAATCATGTAAAAAGACCAAAATGCCCCTACAATCTTGAATTTGACTAATAAACTTATAAAGTACCAAAATGAATCCAAAAATTTAAGTGACAAGCTATACATGAAATGAAATAATTTCTACATGTTCGAAAATCATTGTCTCTCATAACTACATGTACAAAATACCCTAATGCAATTTTATTTAAATTAATTCCATTTAATTACATTTAACTCATTATAACTTACATATAATTAGCAAATTAAAATCAAATCAAGCCCATTAATTTTGGTCAATAAGGGACCGACTCTTAAGCCCATAACCCTCCCCCCCCCCCCCCATGATCGGTATTATATTTTATTAGGTCATCCCATTTAATTGTTACCCTAAAAACATAGCCGACTATTCTAAATCGCACACAAAAATTCACCCACAAGCCATACGAATTTCTGGAAGTCTAAGATCATTTTTCTGGTGTTCATCATCATCCAAGGAAGGCTAGAAAAATTCGTTTAGGGCTGTGCTTTGCCTGGTTCGATCGTGGTGTAATTTTCTTTGTCGCTAAATTCCATCCGATAGGTAAATCGTCCATAATTCATTCGATCATTCTAAAATTCATTTATCATTTTTCTTATGTTCCTTATATTGGTTATGACCTGGGAAAAATATCTACAAGGTTTTTGGATCGCTCGTTTGGTCGTGGTGATTTATTGGTGTCGAAAAAGATTTAGCCGTGTAACACAAATTCACAACGATCCATCCTTCCCTTCTAAAATTCTCCTGGTATTTTTCTAGCACTCTACACATCTCATATAACGTGTAAAAAATGATAGAAACGAGCCACGCACCATATTTTGATCGTATAAGAATTTTTGTGTTCGAAACCCTAAAAACGTAAAAACGCTATATAAAAATTATACGAATTCTCTGGATCTTGGTTATAATTTTCGTGGCTTCTATATGCACCATATAACATCACAAAAATGATCATTCGAATTATTGAAGCTTGAAATCATGGTTGTCGAATTTATTTGTGATCGGATATAATGAAAATAAAAGGAAACATATGAAAACCCTAAGAACCATTCGAATTAGGGTTTGTGTATTTGGATCTGCATTTTTAATGTATAATAATGATGTTGTAATGATTACTAAATGATTTGGATAATTAGGGTTTTGATTTTGATAATAAAAGTATTACCGATTTAAAAATAAATACTTAAGGGTGCGTTTTGTAATTTTGCAAACTATGGGGATATTTTTGTAAGGTGTTATAAATCTGGGGAAAAATGTATAAAATATGCTTGGAGGGTAATTTGTGTTAATTTGGTAATTATAGGGTTTATTTGATAAATATATAATTATATATATCCGAATGAAATTAAATAAAGTAAAGGGGCCAAAAATGTAAATTCTGGAAATTTAAGTGTGGTTCGAATATTAAATTATAATAAGGATGTAATGTGTAATTTTGGGAATTTATTGGACTAATGTGTAATTATTAATAATTAAAGATTGGAAATGTAAATTAAAGGGTTAATTTGTAAACTTTGTAATTTAAGGGACTTGTTGTGTAATTTCTATAAAATTAAGGGTGTAATCGTACTAAACATTAAATTAAGGGTACTTTGTGTAAAATTGGAAAACTAAAGGTTTGATGTGTAATTATAAATACCATAAAGCTTAAAATGTAAATTATGTAATTAAAGGGTGTAAATTGTAAATTGTAAAATCTAAAGGACTAATTATGTAAATCTGGATAACGTAAGAATTAAAATGAGCTACTTATGATATTTTCACTTTAAACCTTCATCTTTGGTATAATTACTTTTAAAACCCTAAAATAAGGAAAAGTGGTTAAAACCTATTGTAATACTCTTCTACTCCTTTAGGTGTGAAGAAGGAGAGGCACTGATCTCTGTTCTATATTGTTTTGTCTGTGTTGCATTCGTAATAAGGTACAGATACTCTGCCCTTTTTCAGTAAGGGTGTCTTATCTCATTGATATGATTTTGATTTCTGATTCGTTTAAGATTCCCAAGCCATTGCTATGATCCCTTTTGTTATGAACCTTTCTGATTAAACTCTGATTTGGACCTTTGGTATTTCATCTGATATATCTGTTATGAACCATCTGTTATGGACCATCTGATTTGACCTTTGTTATATGACACTCTGATTATGATATGATATCTGACTCTTAGTTTGATACCCGAGCCATTTCACTAGGCATGGGGGTTCCATGTCTGTGTCATTGATGCACCAATGACATGACTCTAGGGCGGTAGAGTGATGTTCCGCCATGTCCCCATTTTGATTATGATATGCGCATTATATTTGTTATGGCCAGTATTTGTTTGGGGGGCGCATGGGTGCATCCTAGATATGTTCTGTTTAGTGGATTATCTATATATATATATATATATATATTTGTTATTGTCTGGTGACTGGTGCTTGTGTGCAATACACGCCTTTCACATTTATCTGGGAGCTGATCACTCCATTTGATACATGAGGACACCCCTCATATTATATGGTTACTTAAGAGGCATCCCCTCTAGATTATGATGGTTACTATCTGATATGTTCTGGGCTCGTGGTGGATTACTATCCTACTCTGTTCCATATATTTTCTCTTTGTTTATACCTTATGATATTTCCCAGTGCACCATATCTTATATCTATTTCGTTATCATTATTTTGTTTATGTATCTGTTCACTGAGCTTTTTAAGCTCAGCCGCATTTCTTTTCCTGCGGCAGGTATCTAAGCTAGGAGCTGGGTTTTAGCTTTGGGATGAGAGCAACTTGTGTGAAGCTTAGACTCTAGACATTCTAGTTTTACCATTTGGATTTTGATTCTGTTATGCCATTGTTTGGGCATTTTGGATTTATGTACTTCAGTTATTTCTGTTTTCACTTCTGGCATAAGTCATGTTGACTTATTTTCCCTCTTATCATTAATGTTATAGACTTATGATGTTTGGTTTGAATGCTTGTGATCTGATGTGAAACCATTGTTGTGATATCTTTATCCTTGACGGGTTGGGTTGTTACAATAATAGTAGGAAGCAAGTTTTGAAGCTGTTGAGCGATAATGGCGGCAAAATCAGGATTTCCACCGTCGTTGTTATCATTGTTACTAATGCCGCGACCACTTCCTCTACCTCCACGTTCACTAGTCCTTCCACCCCTTAGTGTCGCACCTCCTCGGTTAGTGTTGCGGGCTGATCTCCTTGATGCCATTGTCTCTACATGGAAGGACATTTAGCGAACGTCAGAGATGAGGAAAACCGTTAACTATCCAATCTATACTTAACGTTCTCACAAAACCATGTCATAAGCTGTTTCCTAAAGGGTGCCAATGTCGATTAACGTAAGCATGGTTACATATGTCCACGTGAGTCGTGATGCATTTATAATTATGTTGGCCACCAAAATTATAATTGCCTCCTTTCACACGTATACATATCACCAAGCACACATATCTCGACGATCGACGTAGTGATCTTTCTTAGGTGTTCGAGTCACGGAAAGTTTTAGTTTCTAATCATTCCTCAAAAGTATCCTCAAGAGAGATCCCATCCTTGAGCAAAATCATCAAATTTCTACAGCTAAGTAATAACCTTTATTTAACTTAATCCCATGTCTCATCAAACAAGAACTGTCACAAGATCAAGTTAAATAGCTAGTTATTATTGAGCTCCACACTTTTGATGACTCAACTAAATTCTGAGATTTCCCTATCAGTACAAGTACTATAACATCCAACAACGTGGATATAAATGGGAGAAGTTCTACGTATGCAAGGCGATAGGGATGAGAGCCTCAACGTATATAGTAGTTATAGTCTAGGTACTAAATGCAACCTAGTTCTCTATAACCAAGCCTCTGATACCAATCTGTAACACCCCCAAATTACTGCAGCGGAACGATAGTGTCAATGGGGAGTTACTTCATAACATAGAACAAGGTATAGAAAACGACCTCTAAATGAGACGTTTTGAAAGGTTACCATTCGAATTATTTAAATCAGAGTTAAAACAAGAGATCCAAAGTATAAGATTACATGAATGTTTTCAAGATGTATTGAATGGTAAAAGATAAAGGTATAAGTCTCCAAAGTATGCAAATGACTCTTAAGATCCATGCATCCACTATCGCCTTATTAACCTGAGATAAACATGCTAAAAAGTGTCAACCAAAGGTTGGTGAGTTCATAGAGTTTAGTTTAATTGTAAAGCATTTGAATAAAGATTTCACAACAAAGGCGTTGTAAATCTACTCAGTCCCAAGCCCCGCCCATACAAGACTTGCAACCTGTGTGTTCACAACCCACTGCTAAAGTATGAGTAGGGCATGTGTGTAAATTGTAAAGCCCTTGAATAAAGTTTCCACTGCAAAGGCATTGTAAATCCACTCAGTCCCAAGTCCCGCCCATACAAGACTTGCAACCTGTGTGTTTACAACCCACTGCTAAAGTATGAGTAGGACAGATGTGTATACGATATACAAGAGCACTTAATGTAATGAATAGCAGCAAACTGAACCTCCTGACTGTTTATATATGTATCATGTGTACTCCGGATTATATTCGGCCAAGGTCTCGTCATTTTGGAAACAAGGGTGGGGGCGTCAGCCCGATAGTTACTATCAATACCTCTCTAACGGCTCCTTCCTGAAGGAGTTAAACAGTTGCTATGAATAGTGTGTATATGAATAGTTTGACACATTAAGGCATATATCGTAATAAAACTACACATCATGTCCAAAAAGTATAAAAGCGTAGCGTATCCTAAATGTTTTGAGTATTTGCATCACAATGCAAATCATGTATCTGATAAAAAAGTAAAGTAATTTAAGCATGTATCTCCCCCAAGTAGTTTAAAATGAATATAAAAGAGTAAGAGTGGGGCTATGACTCACCTTAGCTATAAAAGTCAATGTAATGTTATGTCAAACGTAACACGGGAACGGCTCCAACACACGACCTGAATAATAGGGAAGTCTGAGATTTCGATGGTTTATGATTGACTGGATGTGAATGATGATTGTGGAAAAATTATCGGATAACGAATGGGTTGTTGATGAGAATGAATGATATGCTTAAAATGCTTAAAGTTCAAAAATAATATTTTACATAATATTATCATGTTTTTATGTTTATAGAATCCGTAAATATCGTTTCCTCGAAAGTTGGTGGATGATAAGTTATGTTTATACGTTAAAAATCACGTTATATAAATATAAACGTAACGTTTGTTAAATAAAGTGTACGAAATGTAAAAATGGATTTTAAGAACAAAATGCATAAAACAATTCATCTAAATGTATATAGAATTTAGTTACCGGTTGATCCTTGTAATTATACGAAATTTATACTTTTAACCCTAACGGTGAAACATTTGCACCGTTAGTCCTTGGTTAGACTTTAATTACATTTTTGGTCCAAAACATTCCAATATGACATTTTATAGCTTCTGGTTATTGTTTTATCCATTTCTACCCTCAAGTTATAAAAATGGCAGTTTGGTTCACAATTATGTAAAAGATACACTTTTAACCCAAATAGTAACATATTTTGCATTTTTAGTCCAAAAGTCTCAAATATTTAATTTTAGGTTTTCTGAAAATTTCATAAACTTTAAATAGCTTATTTGAGTTCGTAAAAACTGCTTATTCCATGAAAGAGCTTATTTAGTGCTTAATGGGCTTTTAACGAGTTAAATACAAGGCCCAATAAGCGTTTTTGATCCATTGGGTTTTAAAAGGATTTGGGCTTGGTCTTGGGCTTATTTTATAGTCCTAAAAATATATTCAAACTGTATATATCAAGTGCTTATTTAGTTTGCTTATTTTAAGCTTAGTGGGCTAAAACGCCCACTCGATATATTTACTAAGTTACAAGACTATTTCGATAGTGATAAGCTTGTGGGTTTAAAAAGGTGTTTTAAGAGCTTATTAAGTGAGCTTATTTATACAGCTTATTTGTTTGGCTTATGAAGAATTAGTTGGTGCAATTCATTCGATAGGTTGTATGGATAAAAATGATTATATGGGTCCTTTTCTAGTCGACAATATCAATTGGTCCATATGATTTATATGATATAAATATGGTTCGATATGCAATACATGTTTAAAATGAATCTCGATAAGTAATTATATGATGTTATATGTGATGAAGCGAAAAGTGTACCGCTTTTAGGGGGTCATTTAAGCCCTAAATCGTATTTATTTGATCAAATATTGCCCTAAATCGTTCCTTTTGTCATTTTAGGTACTTTGGAGAAGAAATCTGGAAAAGGAAGCATTTTGGACGTTTTTGGAGCATAAAAGTGAAGAAAACGACAAAGTCTCAAAATCGGCTGAAAAGTACCTTTGACGGCGTCAGGAATTTCCCCAGACGGCGTCATGGCTTGGCAAGAAAAAGGTGGATATGAAAATTACTCATGATAAGCCAGAGAATTTTGCATGAAAAATCTGACGGCGTCACCCTTTGAAGTGATCAAGGTCGTCACGGCTTAATTTAAAGAGGGACGGCGTCAAGCCTTGATAAGCCAGAGCGGATTTTGGAGGTCTAAAGAGGGACGGCGTCAGGAAGGCCATCCGGGAACCCTAAAAGCGGCGAGGTGACGGCGTCAGAATCTACAACGTGACGCCGTCAGCCCTTAATCTCTATATATAGTTTTGCAATTTTTTGTCATTAGTGTGGAACTTTGTGTGTAACCTTTTGGGAGGAAACCCTAAGACGATTTTAGCAGCTTTTTCAAGGCTTTTTGCCTTGAGATCTTCCATGTTACATTGAAGATAAGTTATCAATTAATCATTCAATATGTCTATGTGTTGTTTGATTCTATCTTGTTCTTGTCTTTTGTTTAACATGCTAGGCTAGGTTTTCTTTGTGTTTGCTTAGATCTAATGAAACCTAGCTATTGATTATTGGTTATTAGTGTGTTATTAGTTGTATTGGATGATTGTTCATCTATGTTAGGCTTAAGAAAACTGGCTAACTTCCTATTCGGTAACTTGCTTGAACGTCTTAAGAAACATGAACCAATGCGTACTAAAGGTTTTTATGGTTGTATTTAATGCATGAGCGAATTCTAGTGATCCCATGTTAGGAGCTTCTTAGCCGGCTCGACATAGGAGTGAAGTAGGAGTTCATAGAGTTGGGGAAGTACGTACGCCACCCCACGATTGGTATTAAGGAATACACCCGTCATCCACGCAACTAATACACACTAATCAATCGGTAAAAGATAGTTAGGGAGTAAGGAAATCTAAGTAAACACATTTCTCTCCATATAAGTTTCACCACCTTTTCATTTTCTGTTATTTTATTTTATTTGCATTCGTAGTAACTTGGGTTAGTTGACTAGCAACTAATTCCGCCCACTCTTTCAAACCCGAGATTTTACTTGCTTTCATAAAAATATAAAAAATACAAAAAAGAATCTTCTCTCACCCTTAGACCTATTAGAGTAGTTTTTCATACCTAACGAACACTATTCCCTGTGGAGAACGATCAATCCCCCGTACTTACCACTACACTATACTACATCGGTCAGGTACACTGCCTGGTGGGGTTGTAAGCCTCTTGAGATCCCTCGAGAGGTAAAACCTGTTGTAAGGTTGCAAAACCACGCATCAAGTTTTTTTACGCCGCTGCCGGGGAATAGTTATTGTTTAGGTTGAATTTTTTATTTTATAGGTCTACTTACTAGATTCCTTTCTAGTGAGATTTTTATTTTATTTTTCTAGGTTTTCTTTAGTCTATCTTATTTCTGTGTATTTTTGTTTGTGACACCTTCCACCTGCCTCATGAGTAATAGTGATCGCTTGATCCCTGTTATTCGTATTTTCCGCCGTGCAAATTTCCAACTACCCGTTCCCGCCCCCATCATAGAAAACAACAACCTTTCACCCGACCACCACTTTGGTAACAATTCTGAGATGGAGGAGTCTGACCATGAGAATGACTATGTTAGTCCGTTTTACTACTCAGACTCCGATGAGGATGCCGGTAATGGAGAAGTAGTTAACGAGGAATGGGGAAAAGAGAAAATTGATCCCTTTAAGTATGTTGACCCTAGGACTAAGATCGAAAAGGATAGCCTCTTTAACATGCAATTTCCGTGTAAGATTGGTTATCATGATTTTTATGCTTATCTTAACTCATCTTTGCCTATGAACATTATCTCTCGCGCTAATTATAATAAAATCATGGTAGATGAGCTAGAATATCAAGGAGATAACATTGTTGCTAGGACTAAGCCACTACACGTATTCGTTGGAAGTTTTGTGTATTTGGTGGATTTTATGGTTATGGAGAACTTAGGAGAATTCATTGATAACCAAATTAACCCAAGTCATTTTTGGAGAACCCTTCAAAAGATTGACCAACCTTGATGAAAAACTTGTGGACGGGTTAATTACATTCTCGGATGGGGATGAAGATTTTGTTTACCAAATGCCCCGATCACATCCTAGGTTTAAGAACTACTCCATTGAATCTTGCAATAGACTTATGCCTCTTGATTTGTTAAGTGAGAATGATAAGAGGAAGGGGCTCAAATATCCACATGAGAAAAACAAGAGATACTATCATGGATGTTTGGAGCTGAATGATGAATACAAGAACGATGAGGCAACAATTAGATGGCTCACACTCGGATACGTGAGCATAAGCGACACTAGGTAGAAGGACTTTGAGTCTAGCTACAGGACTCGTTAATAAAGAAAAGCGCTTCTTGGGAGGCAACCCAAGCTTTATTTGCTTTGTGTGTTTATTTATTTGTTAGTTTGTTTTTATTTGTTTCCGTGTGTATGTTTAATTTTTATTATTATTGATTCATGTTCAAAACTAAATTGTGAAAATGCTTTATCTTGTTTTTAACTTCGTCTTAACTACATATAAAGGTATTTTGCAAAAGATAAGTGTAAGGGAAATCTAAATCGGTTTATTAGAACACAAATGGACATGAATCATAATAATATTAAATTAACATACATATTAGTATTTGTTTGAATCAAATGCTTGTATCGAGTCATGATGATGTTTTGCAGGATTTCCAGGAAGTAAGGTATAGGTTTTTCCAAAATTTTTCCGGAAACTTAACATGAGAATTCTGTCAGATCATTTCTGACGGCGTCAGGCTTTACAACCTGACGGCGTCAGGTTTAATTTTCTGAAAATTTTTGAAAGTTTTGTTTTCATAAAAAGTTTTTATTAAATCTATAACTTATAATCTCCAGGAATCTGCAAAATTATCATTCCACAAGCATTATATCCTTATATATAGAGTTTATCCCGCCGATGTTATGCAGGTTTTCGTGTTTGTTTTCTCAGGTTTAACAGGTTATTTTGGACAAGGAAATGTTTGTTGGATCAAGCTTATGGCGATGCATTAGTCATGGAGCTTCAACATTCTCTTGGAAGAAGATCTAACCATGTTGCCACATTATCCACCGAGCGAATCAGGGGAGTATTTGATTTCATTCTTTTACTTTATACTTTTACATCTTGTTATTTGAACATTGGGGACAATGTTCATCTTAAGTGTAAGGGGGGGTAAAAGTACGATACTTTAGAGAATACAATTGCACTTGATTTTTGTTTGTTTGATGGTAGATGTGTAATTAAACTGAGATAAATACCTGTTAGGGCAATTTTAGTGCCAAATTTAAAATTTTTTACAACATTTAGGAGTGAAACTTTGATCTTAATGAGCGTCTCACGGATAGGAGTTATATGACTAGCACAAAAAACCGTACCACTAAAAAATTTTCCACCCCCAAATATGTGAGGTTCGCCCCTAGAATTGGTAGGAAAAGCATTTATGCTATGATGTGTGTACCGGTAGCACTTAGATTCTAGAACTTGCGTTAGGACCATTCCGAGGCCACAAGTGAGACTACATTCGTGTAGTTAGATTTACTACATGATAAGAGGCATTAGGATTAACCCATTGTTTTACACCTGTGTTTTTGTTATAATTACATTGGCTACATTGGTCAAGTAATTCTCCCACACCCTTTGCGTTGTACTCATTTTTAGTACACGATACCCCTAGTACACCCCTCAGAGCCTATCTTTTCGTTTCGACCTTTAAGCATTTTACTTAAAGGAAGAATTTGTTACACCCCACTTAAATGTACACCCAAATCGCCTTAGCCTAACTTGTATGCACTCATTTTTAGTGCATTATTGTGACAACATTTGTTTAAACCCTTAGTTAATTATCTAATTGATTACATGGTTGCTAAGTCGAGTTATATCCTTGTACATATTATTTTGGGAGGATTGGGACGCATGGGTAAAGTACTAGTGTAATGGAGTAATGGGGAAGAACAACATTATTACCCCCATATGTGCTAAATATTTTAAAAGTACTCCAAGTGTTTTGATTATCTTAATTCAAGTCATTAGAATAGTTATTTGTAAAGTTATGTAAAAGTTCAAGTGTAAGGGGAATGCAATGCCCCTATGATGTATTATTTTGGATGGTAGGGCAAAAGTGTATGCAAAAAAAAAAAAAAAAAAAAAAAAACGAAAAAAAAAAAAAAAATACAAAAAAATGAGAAAAAAGGAAAAGTAGAAAAAACATACGGACTACCATCCCGTTTTATTTTATGTTCTTGTTATTTTGTTTTTAGCTTAAGATTGAGTCGAGTCTTGGCTTAGCAACATTGTATAGTACATGTAATTAATCAAGATATTTAACTCGCCACCAGTAAAATATCCTTTATCCAACAAAACCGTGTTTTCCTTTTCCCTACACCTAACGTTATAACCCATGTAAAAGCCCTCTTTGATAGTTTATCTTAGGTGCTTACGCCTAGTGGAGGAGGTTTTTGATCCTTTCCCAAGCCTATGGTAATCTATTTGCTATGACAGGTAGTGAGAGATAATATCCGTTTTCATTTATGAGATTTATTTTGATGACACTTGAGAGATGTGAGTATCTAAACACTACTTGTGAGGTGCTAGTATGTAATCTCCGTGCTTATTATGATTAAAGTGGAATGACTCTTTGTTGTAATTACTTTTATATTAGCATTAAATGACCCCTAACTTGTATTTTGATTAGAATAAAAGCGCATTTGCTTGAGGACAAGCAAATCTCAAGTGTAAGGGTATTTGATGAAGCGAAAAGTGTACCGCTTTTAGGGGGTCATTTAAGCCCTAAATCGTATTTATTTGATCAAATATTGCCCTAAATCGTTCCTTTTGTCATTTTAGGTACTTTGGAGAAGAAATCTGGAAAAGGAAGCATTTTGGACGTTTTTGGAGCATAAAAGTGAAGAAAACGACAAAGTCTCAAAATCGGCTAAAAAGTACCTTTGACGGCGTCAGGAATTTCCCCAGACGACGTCATGGCTTGGCAAGAAAAAGGTGGATATGAAATTTACTCATGATAAGCCAGAGAATTTTGCATGAAAAATCTGACGGCGTCACCCTTTAATCTGATCAAGGTCTTCACGGTTTAAATTAAAGAGGGACGGCGTCAAGCTCTTTTCTGACGGCGTCGAGCTTTGATAAGCCAGAACGGATTTTGGAGGTCTAAAGAGGGACGGCGTCAGGAAGGCCATCCGGGAACCCTAAAAGCGGCGAGGTGACGGCGTCAGGATCTACAACGTGACGCCGTCAGACCTTAAACTCTATATATAGTTTTGCAATTTTTTGTCATTAGTGTGGAACTTTGTGTGTAATCTTTTGGGAGGAAACCCTAAGACGATTTTAGCAGCTTTTTCAAGGCTTTTTGCCTTGAGATCTTCCATGTTACATTGAAGATAAGTTATCAATTAATCATTCAATATGTCTATGTGTTGTTTGATTCTATCTTGTTCTTGTCTTTTGTTTAACATGCTAGGCTAGGTTTTCTTTGTGTTTGCTTAGATCTAATGAAACCTAGCTTTTGATTATTGGTTATTAGTGTGTTATTAGTTGTATTGGATGATTGTTCATCTATGTTAGGCTTAAGAAAACTGGCTAACTTCCTATTCGGTAACTTGCTTGAAGGTCTTAAGAAACATGAACCAATGCGTACTAAAGGTTTTTATGGTTGTATTTAATGCATGAGCGAATTCTAGTGATCCCATGTTAGGAGCTTCTTAGCCGGCTCGACATAGGAGTGAAGTAGGAGTTCATAGAGTTGGGGAAGTACGTACGCCACCCCACGATTGGTATTAAGGAATACACCCGTCATCCACGCAACTAATACACACTAATCAATCGGTAAAAGATAGTTAGGGAGTAAGGAAATCTAAGTAAACACATTTCTCTCCATATAAGTTTCACCACCTTTTCATTTTCTGTTATTTTATTTTATTTGCATTCGTAGTAACTTGGGTTAGTTGACTAGCAACTAATTCCGCCCACTCTTTCAAACCCGAGATTTTACTTGCTTTCATAAAAATATAAAAAAATACAAAAAAGAATCTTCTCTCACCCTTAGACCTATTAGAGTAGTTTTTCATACCTAACGAACACTATTCCCTGTGGAGAACGATCAATCCCCCGTACTTACCACTACACTATACTACATCGGTCAGGTACACTGCCTGGTGGGGTTGTAAGCCTCTTGAGATCCCTCGAGAGGTAAAACCTATTGTATGGTTGCAAAACCACGCATCATATGATTTTATATGATACGAATGATGATTGCTCTTGATTTCTAGCCATCCATAATATTAGGAGGTCAAGTTTATATGTAAAAATAAAATACGAGAATCGAAATAAATAAAAACGAGCTAGCAATGAAATGTCGAATGAAGTAAATAAAAATGCATGAACTTATAAAACATAAGTATGCATAGAATATGGATTTTGATGGACTTACCATGCCAAAATGGTGGTGAGAGGACGTTGTAATAAGCTAGGGATCGAAGGTTATTTACATAACTTGTTAGAGCTATCACCAAAGAATTGAGATCGACTTGTATATTGAAAAAATGGGACGTAGGACTTAGAACATGGCTCTTGTTCCCTTGATAGATCTCGGCAGAGGAAATGCTTAGAAGATTATGTGTGTGAAGATGTTTAAGTGTGAATGAGAGGGTGTGTACGTATATGTATATGAATGTATAGGAGTATATAATATTTTATGTACACAAGTTGGGAGCTTATTCGATTGTAGCAGAGATAGGATAGGATTTAGAGAATAATTTTAGGCAACTTGTGTATAGAAGATAATAAAAAAAAGGTGTGTGAATGAGGGTGCTCGATTGATGGTCAAGTTGCATGGTTATATGTATTTCGACATACATAAAGGGTCCAAACAGCTTTCTAACGTGTCCAAAAATATAGAAAAGGTGTGTAAAAAACATTTATAGAAGTTATTAGGCCAAGTACAATGTAAATCACATAGACAAAAATAGTTTTGGTCGAATTTGTTAATGTTTGAATGAGTTGTGCATGTGGTCAAATGGTTTTAGCTTTGAAGCTTGTTTCGAGATCAAACGTTCGAATTAGACTTTATGAATTATCATTCCTAATTATTTGTAATGTTGGGAATCGAATCATGTAAACTTTTGTATAGGTTGTGTGTCGAAATATAGAATAAAAGAGGCCAAGTAAATGTGAGTTGGGTCGAGTCAGAATAAAAGGAAAATGAATGTTTGGGCTGGAATTTGTATGGGCTTAAATAGTAAAAGGCCTAGAGTAAGAGTTATGGATCCGTTTGGTTTTTAATTGTATACTAGACTGTCGTGGTGCGTATGTAAACTCGTTCCAAAGTATCGTGAATCACGTAACAACGTTTGAATTATAGAAAGTAATAAACAAAATTTTCAAATTTTGCTCGTCAAAATGGTTAAGTGAACTGTAATGATGGGTTAATACTAGATTAACGTTGTCTAATGAATAGGGAATTCTACAGGTTGCTACAAGAAGACAAAGACAAAGTCGAATATGAAGATTATCGATCAAGGCAAGAAAAGACAAGAAATGACAACAACTCTACATCACAAGATCACAGAGCATGGAAAAGAACGAAGAATAAAGACTCATTTTACACAACGTTAAAAGTTCATAAAGCAAGAGTAAAGAAGACCAATTTGTTAATACAAATATCGTCCTAAAAACATTATTTATATTTTACGATCTTTGCTTTATTTTGTTAAAGACAATTATAAGGTTTATCTTTAGCAAAGCATAAATATAAGTTAAAGTCATTTACATTTATAGTAACAAGACTTTTAAAACACATTTACACATTACAAGATCACTAGAATTCACATTGCATATATACATTTTACATTTACATGTTTTACTTTTATTTCTTAAATTAGAAATATTAAACATGACATCATGGCATACCTCATTTTGATATCTTTAGGATATCTTGAGGATTTAGGCGATATCTTGTATAGATCTTCAAGCTAAAGAGTTGACTTTGGAAGATATGGAAAGATTGTACAAGATATGGAAAGATATGAGAATATCTTAGCTGTCTGGTTCCTGCGGAACCAAACACCATAACTGGCGGATCCCAGAATTTGGATCCGCCAAATCCGTGCCCTGTTGATCAGCTTTGCTTATAAATAGCAAGCTGATCATTCAGGCACAATAATCACTCATATAGCCTAAATTATATATTCATTCATTTGTACATTACTAACCCATATCTTTTATTCATTTCATAGATCTCACTTTTGTAGCAAAGAAGATCAAGCATACAAGTTTCAACATACTTACTGTTGCAAGTTTTATTAGTTAGATACTGTGTGATTTGTTAGTATTCACACATCATTGTTATACCTTTCATTCAGTAGAGTTTGGTTAGTGTTTTAGTCCTTAAAACATAAAGAGTGTAATACCTGAAATTCAGATAACGTGTCAAATGACCAAAATGCCCTCACGACTTCTAAAATTTAATTAAAGGCTATATTAAGCTAAATAAATCCGAATTATATTAAATAAATTACAAATAAATTAAAATAAAATTAAGACAAGACTTTTTATATTTTGTACATGTCCAAAATAATTACATGTTACCATACAATATTTTTTAAAAACCGAATATTTGTATATCTAATTTAATTTCGGTATATATTATTTGATTTAAAAGATTAGATAATTACAAATAATTAAGAGAAGATCAAGATAAAATCAAATATGATTTTCTTAACAAACTTGGGCCTATTTTTGAGCTTATACTTCCATTAGAACCGGTATTCATACCTCATATATTTCATAACAGTTCAACCTATTGCTAGGAAGCCAAGAAAAATAGTGCTTCGATTTATAGAGGCCTGGATCTTTTGTTGTCGAATTTTGTTCAAAAGTGAGGTAAAAATTCATTCTGATTCATACGACCTTTCATAAATTCGTTTTCTATTTTTCCTGAGTTCCTTACATCATATATGATCTGCGAAAAATGATTACAAGGTTTTTTGGTCGCATTTGTGCTTGTGGGGAATTATTGGTTCTTGTTATTCATTCGAGAGGTGTAAATTCGTTCAGCCCATTCTAGTCGTTCCAATTCTGGTCTGGTATTTTTCTCACGTCTCTTACATCATATAAGGTCTAAATAAAATGCTAAAGTCGAACCATGCATGCTCTATGAATTATTTGTGAATTAAACCTTAAAAACGTTATAAAACTCTAAATAATTAAGTACGAATTTTCTGGGTGTGAGACTTAATTTTTCTGAGCTCTATATGATCCATATAACTTGTTAAAAATTTCCATTAGATTTTACATGGCCTATAAAAGTCGTGGTGGATTTATTGTAAAACCGGATTTATGAAAAATAAAGAAAAGAAATAAAATAAGTAGGAACCCTAAATGATTCGACCTAGGGTTAGGGTTTGGTGAAAGAATCTGGTCATTTATGATGGTTTAAGGTTGTTAGTAATCATGGTGTAATGATTGGCAATTGATATTAGGGCTTGTAATGTTTTTGTGGTATTTTATATATTAACGAATTGAAAAATAAAAGTAAAGGGGGTGTTTTGTAATTTTTAAAACTCAAGGGATATTTTTGTAAGTTATTTTGGACCATTTATAATTCTTATAAAATATTAAATGAGGGCCTCATATGTAAATTTTGTATTTAAAAGGTTTAAAAGGTAATTATATATAATTATTAATCTGAATTGTAATTCATTTAAGTTGAGGGACTAAAAGTGTAAATTCTGGAAACTTGAAGTTATTTTGAGTAAATAATAATATTAAGAGTGTTTTGGGTAATTTTGAGTATTTATGGGGCTAATGTGTAATTATTATGGAATTATGATTTAATTTATAAGTTTTGTAAACTTAAGGGACTAATTGTGTAAATTCTAAAATATGAGGGGCTGAATAGTAATATATGAATATTCTGATGGGACTTTCTGAAATTTGGTAAAATAATATGCTTGTTTGATAAATATGGGTATTAGAGGGATTAAAGCCTAAATTATGTAATTATAAGGTTTGTTTTGTAAATATTGTAACTAGAGGGGTATAAACTGTAAAATTATGAAACTAAAGGGAGTATGATGTCATTCTGAATAAAATGTGTATTAAATCAGTAACTTGAAGTATTTTCATGTTATACCTCTGAAATTGATGAAATTACAATTAGAACCCTAAACTATGTGAAATTGTCATAATTAACCTTAGACTTCTGTAACTTGATAAAATATACTTAAGGTCCATAATAACTCTGAAATAAGGACTTAACCTAATCTGTAACATTAATGTCTTGTTAATTCTGGAAACCTGCTAAATATGGAAACCTGCTAAATCTGGAAACTTACTAAATCTGGAAAGTTACTAAAAATAGGAAGTTACTTAAAATGGAAAGGTAAACAAAAAAATAATAATCTGAATTAGAATCTGTAGTAATTCCGTCTTCTTCTCCTTTAGGTGCGAAGAAGGAGAAGCCTTGATCTGTTCAGTATTTATTTGCTTGTTTATTTTCTGCACTGCTAATAAGGTACAGATATTCTGCCCTTTTTCAGTAAGGGTGTCCTCTTTCTCATTCCATTTTGTATTTCTGATTCATCATAGGGTCCTCCCTAAGCCATTGCTATGTATCCCCTATTCTGTGAACTCTGATATGGTCCCTTTTCATACTCTGATTTGTTTAACTTCTGATTTGATGCTATGATTTCTTTGCCTTGAACCTTTCTATTGATTTCCCTCGTTATGACCTCTGATATGAATCTATGTTGTGAAAACCTTTTAAATTTTGACCTGTAAATGTTTTGAAAAGAGTTATTGGTTAAAAATGATGTTTATGCTTTTACATGAAATTCTACTAGCTTTTATAAAAACTATTTCAAAGACTATCTTTACGAAAAACCGTTTAGAATGGTCATTTTATGAAAACAGTTATTAAAGGATTTTTTAAAATGGACTTTTGATAGGAATTTCTGAAATGAACTTCTGATCTGAACCTTGACTGGATTTTTGCTATAAACCTTGATCTGATAAACTCTGATATGAACCAAATTGATTTTAAATCTCTGATATTTAATTCTGAAATATTTGACATGAACTTTCTGATATGATTCTTTATTCTGAACCTTTGCTTAAACTCTGAATTGAACCTTTGATATTTCTGGACTTTGACATGAACCTTTTTGCCATGTACCCTTATGATATGACCTTCTGATTTTGGTAGTACATATGACCTCTGACCTACAGTTTGATATCTGAGCCACTCACTAGGCATGAGGGTTTCATGTCCATTTCATTGATGCACCGATGGCATGACTCTAGGGCAGGAGAGTGATGACATGTCCCGTCCCTGACTTTATTTTATCTGGTGTGTTGAGGAGTTTCTGGCCACCGGGGGCGCATGGATGCATCCTAGATCTGACTCTGTTATCTGTTATCTGTTTAGTGGATTATCTGATTTATATTATATGATTGTTATTATTATCTCTGGTGACTGATGGTGTGTGTGATACACGTCTTTCACAACCTCTGGGAGCTGATCACTCTATTGATACATGAGGTCACCCCTCATATTATCTGTTACTTGAGAGGCATCCCCTCTGGATTATTATATGATTACTCTGTTATGATATTATCTGTTATCTCTGGGCTCGTGATGGATTTCTGTATTTCCCTAAACCTGGTTTGTTCATTATCCCTTTCTCATTTCTTTTCTTTTACCCTTATTCCTTTCCTATTCTTTCACTTTGATTCGTTATCTGTATAATCTGTATTTCTGATTTGTTTCTGTATTGCTATCTGTTATTGTTTCTGTCATCTATATATCTGTTCACTGAGCTCTCGTAGCTCAGCCGCATTTCTTTTCCTGCGGCAGGTTTTAGTAGGAAGCTGAGAATGAGTGGAGAGTGTACCTTTGGACTTAGAAGATTAGATAGCTATTCTGGATTAGAGTTGACTAGAAGATTGTATGTTTTAGAATTAGTGTTTTAGAAGTTTTCATTTGTAACCTTGAAGTTCCAGTATTTCTTTTGTAACCTTTGAGATTTTTGTATTACTGTAGATGTATGCTTTTTTTTATCTGATATGGAGCCATTATTGTGACATCTTTACCCTTGTCGGGTCGGGGTGTTACAATTTATGGTATCAGAGCCTACAGGCTGCGACTCGTAATACATTTACCCTTGACCTGTGAAGTCTGGACCACTAAGTTTCCACTGTAGGCACTCGTAGGACAACCTTGAGAATTTTCTTTAGGATTTCCCTATAAGAAACTTAAAATCTGACCAGTGAGGAATGGGTAGACTATAAGGCATTTGCTTAAGTATCATTGCTTCCGCATCACTCTGATTCCTGCCTTTCTTTTCATTAAAGCCTGTTGAAATCACTCTTGGAGATTCAAAACGTATGTCTTGCACCACCTAAGATTTGAAACTTTGAAAGCATTCAGACTTGCATAGTAATTTCCTGACACTATTTGATCCTTGTCTTCAGATTCCGACTCTAACCCCTGAACCTTCTGTTAATCATTCTGATCTCTTCGGGCACTCTGATAATTTCCATGAAGATGATACACCTGATACAATCTGTTACTTGTCTCTTCCTTCTGATAATCATCTATGAATCTTCTGACATTAATTGATTTAGCCTTAACCACCTCTGTTCCCATGAGAAGTCTTGTGGTGTTTGACCACGAGTATAAAAATGTTTTCCCTCTTAGTCGAAACGGTAAGATCTACTTTGTTGATCCTTCTTCCTTTGATAGTTAACTTTGATTTTATTCTGATAAGAGATTGATTGAACCCTCAAAATACTGACAACTATCCTCCTATGTCTCACCTTTGGTATTTGAAACAATTTTGAACTTCCTACCATGATTTGAGCAACCCGAAAGAGTAACAACCGAAGACCAGGAAGTGAGTTGCTTAAGCATATCTTCTGGGCGTGTTTCACTATCTGATTGTGATCTTCACTTCCGATCTGTTTGACAAACAGTTTGATACCTCTCCGACCATCCCAAAGGTCATTTAACCCCAATGTGTCTGACACATTCTATTAATTCATTACCAATACTGGATATAAATGTATCATCTGATACTACTCTGTCTTACGAAATCCATTACTACTCCTATCCTTTTGGAATGATATGACGATAATTTTGTCTCGATATGAAATTGTTAAACTGAGCATGATGATGCTGATAACTAATATTCCATACATCTTACTTTTGACGGTATACGATGTTCGTATTACCGATGATTCACCACCTACCTGCCACTTTGTGCTGAATAGCTAAACAAGATTCCAAAACTTGAACTGTTCGCTTATCTACCCCAACACCTTGATGAACCATGTACTTGACTTTGATATATGAACTATCCGTCTGGCTTGACGACCGTACGAATCCGTTTACTTTTGATATTTTCGATTTTGAGGTCTTTAGGTTAGTGATTGGATGGCTCTTCATAAAGCTACCATAGACTACCGTATCTGAAATGTGACTTCTAACAAATCTGTTCCACCTTGCTTTTGATGACTGTCAAATCGCTCCGATATGATAAAAATTAATATTGCTATGGGAACACTTACTTCGATCTCATTTGATTATCAATTTCCCCTGACAATTATTAGTATCCACCCTTAGAAAGCTTTGACATTGGAAGTTTTGTTGTACAAATTTTCTGGTGTTCTCTGATGAAACTCTTGAGTTTTCCCTCCTGTTTGCAAAGTAGAATTGACTTTGAACCGACCTCTGTTGACGAACCATGATGCTATAGAAGTTGAGAGATTGAAGAAGCTGATGGAATATGATTTTGTTCACCTCAGTGTTCCCTTTGAAATACCCTATTAGTTTATGAATAAGAAAGAGAAAATTTGGCGTCAGCGTATCGACTATCGTAAACCTAACCGTATCACTACCGTAACCATTTTCATTTCCGTGTGTCCATGACTGAATTGTTATATCTTTGTAAACTCCGTATCTGATGACCTCAATAAATGTTTGAAGGACTGAAGGAGCAACCACAAGAACTTCTAAGAAGGGAGTTAACTAACTGAGAGTAACCCCGCTAAGCATTTCAGTTTTATGTGGGAAGAGGAAGTTTGGTGATGTGAAGTAGATATGAAGTTCTCCTTGAGACGACTCATGAAGCTGTATTCGTGCTCGTTGTGACCATTATGAGTTTTAAACAATGCCAATTGTATTGGCTAATAAAATCATGTTTTCGCGAGTATTTGGACAATTGTCATAATATGACGGTGCGTGGTACTCAGAGACGTGTGCGTAATCACATACCTTTATTTGACCAAAACCGGACCAAAATAACCAAAAACCCGACCAAAATGCCAAAAGATATTGTGTTTTTGTGTTTTTGTATGTGCAGGGATGGATATCGTGAAAATTGACAAAAGACACGGAAAACCCAAGATAACGAGCACGAGATTTGGAAGAGTGCTCAAAGCCGATGCCGGGAAAGATATTTTATGCTCAAAAGCCAAAGTCGATCCTCAGAGTCTCACCAAATGTCAATCACAACCCTTAGATCATCTTTTGGAAAATGGCAGATTTAGTCCTCGAGATTTCAGAAATTATAATACTAGTCCTTATTTGCCAAACCAAAATTAAAACAATATCCATAAACCCGGTCCTATTATCTACCCAACCCAACCCATCCTTAATAAATTACCTAACCCACTTTTAACATAAGCCCATTCACTTGATCTATAAACCCCTAGCCCATTTCCATACCCGGTCCACTATCCCTTTAAATAAAACAACCGGTCAAACATCACCCAACTCCCTCAGTCAAATAAAAATAAACACACCCTTTTATCTCACTAAAATAAACCCGCCTCCCAAAATTCATCCCCAATCCCAATTTTTACTATTACACGAACCCTAATTCATCCCGCTCAAAAATTACGGCAAGTAAGGATTAATTGGTAAATTCGTACGCATGTCAGAGAAGTGTCAGACGCACGGATGGGACAGATGGCGGCTTGCTATTGGTTCGAACACCTCACAGCTCTTGATCCTACGGCTATGATGATGGGGAATGATTAAAGATGGATCTAAGGGTGGATAAGGGCTGAGATAGCACACGGATTGCCAAGGTGGCAAGACCCAGAAGGTTCGGCTAAGCTTATAAATAGGAGAGGATTTTTCTCATTTATGTATGTAGTTTTTTTTAGCAATGTTATGCTGCCAATTTATTTTATGAATTGTAATCTCCTTTTCAATCTTGTACTCAGCTGTTGAATTAATAAAAATTTAGTTTAATTTCAATTTGGCTTATTTTCTTATTTAGTTTTATTTTAATTTCATTTACTACTTATTCAGTTTAGATTAGTTATTGTTAGATTGTTTTAGGTTATCATTTCAGTTTGTTTATTTCATATTGAAAAAACCAGAAAATTCTAAAAAAATAAAAAATATTTGTTTCAAGTTCAAACTCAAGCTTCAACAAGCTTCTTTTCTGTTTTACTAAGCTCATATAAGCTCAATCATAGCTTATTATGAGTGACTGATAGATTGGTACTGTTCCATTGATCAAATTCAACAAAAGTCAACTGCCTTGGTTTTATTGTGATCTGAGGTAATTTTGGCAAGCCAAAGTGAGTAAGGGAAGCATTTGGCCTGTCTAGAGACAGGCAAGCATAGTGAATCCCTTCTGTTCAAGCTGAGGGGAAGTTGCCTAGTGAGTTCTTTCATTTTTACATTTCCACTCAATTTCTATAGCTTAGTTCTTCTACTGATTAGTTTAATTTCTGTTTGATGTTAGTTATTTGATGATTATTTGATAGATCTCATACTTGTTAAACTTGTGTGATAGTTAGTTGATAGTATAGTTTGAATTTTCCTCAATCTAGTTTCTATTTTGATCATACTGAGCATCTGAGAATCTGATGAATTAATGTTGCTGTTTATTTCTATTCTGAGGTTATTTGAGGTTAGGGAGTGATAATTGAGGATTGTTACTGAGCTAGTAAACTTGAAACTTAGTTTGCTGTTAGTTAGGAATGACAATAGAATGTTTGGATCATGAGATTTGGTGAGTATAATGGTTGTTTGGTTGAAGAATTTTGATTCAGTTAGTCTAAATTCATCATATTAAACTCACATTAGCTTAAGCATCAGTTGGTTGTTCAATTAAAAGGGTCAAAATCAGTAGTTATTTCATGTTTTGATGTGCATCTGGTGCTTATTGTGTTTTGGCTGCTGTGTTCATAGGTCCTTTTTAATGATCATTAGTGTTTGATTTTGCTTGATATTAAGTTTTTGAGCAGTTAACCTAGCTTAGTTTTTGTGTTATTAGTATCAAGTGGTAACAATATCATCTGGCCATCTAAATTTGTCACCAAAGTTTGTTGTTAGCCTGCTGGTTCATGTCTGCTGCATGTTCATCATTTTGCTCATCTGTTCATGCCTTAAATTGACTTAGCAATTGAAGTCTAGGCAAAGGGCTTTTGTGATTTTGGTAATCTCTGCTGGATAAGTTTTTCAAAACAGTTTTCATTTTCAAAATTGGTTAAGTATTGAGCTTTTTATTAGCTTTTGAAAAAGGGAGTTGTAGCTGCATATTAGCTTAAGTTGTTTGATTGATCTTGTGCTAAATTGCCTTAATTGTTGTTCAAATCTGGTTATCTGAGTTTGTTTAAGTTTTTTTAGTTGCCATTTGATGATTTTTGAGAAGAAGGAATCTGTTTGAGCTTATTTGCTTAATTTTTGCTTTTTGGCTTATTCTCAATAAGCTGTTTTTGCTTATTTTTGCTTATCTGCTACTTGATTTTAATTTTCTTAGATTATAGATAACTTGTTAGAATTATTGAAAAATTCTCAGCTTTTATTGTTGTTGTTTGCTATTTAAATTGCATTTTACTAGTTTAAATTAGTTTTTTAAATAATAAAAAAGAAAAGAAAATAAATTAGTTTCTGTTTTTGTCACTTTTGGTCCCTATAATTTCTGTTAAAGTTAAAATCGGGACTGGTTAGTTTTCAGTTGTAAAGCAGTTTGGTAATTGGCAAAATTAGTCCTTGTCTTTTATAAGTTCTATACCAGTTTCAGTTTTCACGCTTTTAATCCCTTAACTTTTAAACTTTTTGTTGTCTTTAATTTTCTTTTATAAAATTAGTTTCGTTAAGTGACATTTTTAGTCCCTTGGGTTTTTACTTTTTCATTTTAGTATTTCTTCACTATTAGTTTTATAAATCTCGGGATTAGCCCGGGATTTGCATTATTTGATTTCTTTTTGTGTGCATTTATTTTAATAGCGTAGATTGTTGCTTTTAATTTTCCATATTTTAGTTTAAACAATACCAAAATAATCACGTTCACTTATTCACTTCACATATTCACGACTCCGATTCGACTTATTCGCCGTCAAACCTTCGTTGGGAGAACGACCCGGGGGAATTGTATTCGTTACAATTTCTTTGGACTCAAAAATATATTACATCAGTGCGTTGTACTCAGAGACGGATGAGGAACATGTAAATCATCTTGTAAAACGACCCCTTGTGCTGGAAAAGTAGATTTGATTTGCGTCCAGAGATTGTAGCAGACAACACTACCACATATCCGGTGATGACAGCAGTTGAGTTGGCAAATTGCGAACTGTACTAGAAGACCTGTCAAAGACACGCAGTCTTGCTTCTCTATTCATTTTAGTTGTACTAACATGAATTGAGAGCAGAAGCAGACTCGCGAAGGGAAGATGCACAGTGACCATGTCAAAGATTCACGTTACCACACCACAATGTCCAGAAGAAGTGTCGAAGGCTTGAGGGGCCAGACTCAAGTTTATAATTCCTTTACACCCTATGATCATACGACAGACTGCATGGACTTGGAAGAAGATCATGTATTGAAGGAATGATAATTCTGAAGCAAACGTTTACGTTTGGAAGAGTTGATTCTGTGAAGGATGAAACTATGGATGACGTATTTCACTTAATTTACTTTTCCGTTACCAGATGATAAGATCCTTTGAATGATTTAGACCCTCTGTTAATGATTCCGTTATGTATTCATTCTGCGTATGTAGGCCGATGGTTTGTTATGAGGATTTTGAGGCAACCTCTGGTATTGTCTGAGTTGATTCTGATGAGTGATGAAGGATTGACGCTAGTGGCGACGTATCTGGTTCTGATAGACATTTTAGACCTGTTCTGTTAACTCTTTCGGGTAGTTCGTTTCTCCTCTTAGTTATGATGTTGATTCTGATGACCTCTGAGACTGTAGTTGGATTAGGTAGATTAAGATAAGTTATTTTGTTCACGACTTGAGATTAAGTATGACCATCATGAGGGCATATTTATATGATGCCAGTATTATGACGTCTGGCCAACGTGATAATACTTACATCATATAACGTGCACTTGTTGTGGGCATAGGATATTTGAGAAGTGCCTTAGAGCTTTAGAAATTTAGATAACTGTTTGAGATTTTTTGAGTTAGTGAGACTTTAAGTTCATTCTACCTATGCGCGTAATCTGCTTTCACCTTTATGCGAATTGATACGTCTGGATTCTCGTCACGCGTTTTGCTGACCTCTGTACTTCTGATAACTATCTTAGGTTCCATTGTAGAACCTTATGCAAATTGATGTTATCGATAATCTAATTCCTGTACGTCATAATCTGATTTGTCTAATCAATTTTTGTGAACCGCATATCCGTCAAAACCCTATGTATTTCTTTGTCTCTTCTGAGAGAATATGATTTTCATCTACTACTTTTGGTATGTTATCCTTCTGATCTGGATTCAGTATGTTATGTCTGTTCTGAGGATCTGAAACAATTTTGGAATCTGCAAGTTCGAGTTATGAGAAACAAATCTTTCATATGTCTGTTCACCGTCAGTTGTGTTCCTGTTTCGTTTCACCTCAATTCTCGTTTTAGTCTGGTATGTCTCTGTTACGTTTTCTGCTCTCTTTTCTCTCTGCTTTCTGCAAATTTCGAGGACGAAATTTTCTTTGTTAGTGGGGAAGAAGTTGTAATACCTGAAATTCAGATAACGTGTCAAATGACCAAAATGCCCTCACGACTTCTAAAATTTAATTAAAGGCTATATTAAGCTAAATAAATCCGAATTATATTAAATAAATTACAAATAAATTAAAATAAAATTAAGACAAGACTTTTTATATTTTGTACATGTCCAAAATAATTACATGTTACCATACAATATTTTTTAAAAACCGAATATTTGTATATCTAATTTAATTTCGGTATATATTATTTGATTTAAAAGATTAGATAATTACAAATAATTAAGAGAAGATCAAGATAAAATCAAATCTGATTTTCTTAACAAACTTGGGCCTATTTTTGAGCTTATACTTCCATTAGAACCGGTATTCATAACTCATATAATTTATAACACCTAATTCTTCTTTTTTCACAAAACCGTGTAACCCCAAAACACCAAATAATTCGATTTTCATTCCTACAAAATTCTGGAGGTCCAAGAGAAATTTTTCTGAGTTCAACCTATTGCTAGGAAGCCAAGAAAAATAGTGCTTCGATTTATAGAGGCCTGGATCTTTTGTTGTCGAATTTTGTTCAAAAGTGAGGTAAAAATTCATTCTGATTCATACGACCTTTCATAAATTCGTTTTCTATTTTTCCTGAGTTCCTTACATCATATATGATCTGCGAAAAATGATTACAAGGTTTGTTGGTTGCATTTGTGCTTGTGGGGAATTATTGGTTCTTGTTATTCATTCGAGAGGTGTAAATTCGTTCAGCCCATTCTAGTCGTTCCAATTCTGGTCTGGTATTTTTCTCACGTCTCTTACATCATATAAGGTCTAAATAAAATGCTAAAGTCGAACCATGCATGCTCTATGAATTATTTGTGAATTAAACCTTAAAAACGCTATAAAACTCTAAATAATTAAGTACGAATTTTCTGGGTGTGAGACTTAATTTTTATGAGCTCTATATGATCCATATAACTTGGGAAAAATGTCCATTCGATTTTACATGGCCTATAAAAGTCGTGGTGGATTTATTGTAAAACCGGATTTATGAAAAATAAAGAAAAGAAATAAAATAAGTAGGAACCCTAAATGATTCGACCTAGGGTTAGGGTTTGGTGAAAGAATCTGGTCATTTATGATGGTTTAAGGTTGTTAGTAATCATGGTGTAATGATTGGCAATTGATATTAGGGCTTGTAATGTTTTTGTGGTATTTTATATATTAACGAATTGAAAAATAAAAGTAAAGGGGGTGTTTTGTAATTTTTAAAACTCAAGGGATATTTTTGTAAGTTATTTTGGACCATGTATAATTCTTATAAAATATTAAATGAGGGCCTCATATGTAAATTTTGTATTTAAAAGGTTTAAAAGGTAATTATATATAATTATTAATCCGAATTGTAATTAATTTAAGTTGAGGGACTAAAAGTGTAAATTCTGGAAACTTGAAGTTATTTTGAGTAAATAATAATATTAAGAGTGTTTTGTGTAATTTTGAGTGTTTATGGGGCTAATGTGTAATTATTATGGAATTATGATTTAATTTATAAGTTTTGTAAACTTAAGGGACTAATTGTGTAAATTTTGAAATCTGAGGGGCTGAATAGTAATATATGAATATTCTGATGTGACTTTCTGAAATTTGGTAAAATAATATGCTTGTTTGATAAATATGGGTATTAGAGGGATTAAAGCCTAAATTATGTAATTATAAGGTTTGTTTTGTAAATATTGTAACTAGAGGGGTATAAACTGTAAAATTATGAAACTAAAGGGAGTATGATGTCATTCTGAATAAAATGTGTATTAAATCAGTAACTTGAAGTATTTTCATGTTATACCTCTGAAATTGATGAAATTACAATTAGAACCCTAAACTATGTGAAATTGTCATAATTAACCTTAGACTTCTGTAACTTGATAAAATATACTTAAGGTCCATAATAACTCTGAAATAAGGACTTAACCTAATCTGTAACATTAATGTCTTGTTAATTCTGGAAACCTGCTAAATATGGAAACCTGCTAAATCTGGAAACTTACTAAATCTGGAAAGTTACTAAAAATAGGAAGTTACTTAAAATGGAAAGGTAAACAAAAAAATAATAATCTGAATTAGAATCTGTAGTAATTCCGTCTTCTACTCCTTTAGGTGCGAAGAAGGAGAAGCCTTGATCTGTTCAGTATTTATTTGCTTGTTTATTTTCTGCACTGCTAATAAGGTACAGATATTCTGCCCTTTTTCAGTAAGGGTGTCCTCTTTCTCATTCCATTTTGTATTTCTGATTCATCATAGGGTCCTCCTTAATCCATTGCTATGTATCCCCTATTCTGTGAACTCTGATATGGTCCCTTTTCATACTCTGATTTGTTTAACTTCTGATTTGATGCTATGATTTCTTTGCCTTGAACCTTTCTATTGATTTCCCTCATTATGACCTCTGATATGAATCTATGTTGTGAAAACCTTTTAAATTTTGACCTGTAAATGTTTTGAGAAGAGTTATTGGTTAAAAATGATGTTTATGCTTTTACATGAAATTCTACTAGCTTTTATAAAAACTATTTCAAAGACTATCTTTATGAAAAACCGTTTCGAATGGTCATTTTATGAAAACAGTTATTAAAGGATTTTTTAAAATAGACTTTTGATAGGAATTTCTGAAATGAACTTCTGATCTGAACCTTGACTGGATTTTTGCTATAAACCTTGATCTGATAAACTTTGATATGAACCAAATTGATTTTAAATCTCTGATATTTAATTCTGAAATATTTGACATGAACTTTCTGATATGATTCTTTATTCTGAACCTTTGCTTAAACTCTGAATTGAACCTTTGATATTTCTGGACTTTGACATGAACCTTTTTGCCATGTACCCTTATGATATGACCTTCTGATTTTGGTAGTACATATGACCTCTGACCTAAAGTTTGATATCTGAGCCACTCACTAGGCATGAGGGTTTCATGTCCATGTCATTGATGCACCAATGGCATGACTCTAGGGCAGGAGAGTGATGACCTGTCCCGTCCCTGACTTTATTTTATCTGGTGTGTTGAGGAGTTTCTGGCCACCGGGGGCGCATGGATGCATCCTAGATCTGACTCTGTTATCTGTTATCTGTTTAGTGGATTATCTGATTTATATTATATTATTGTTATTATTATCTCTGGTGACTGATGGTGTGTGCGATACACGTCTTTCACAACCTCTGGGAGCTGATCACTCCATTGATACATGAGGTCACCCCTCATATTATCTGTTACTTGAGAGGCATCCCGTCTGGATTATTATATGATTACTCTGTTATGATATTATCTGTTATCTCTGGGCTCGTGATGGATTTCTGTATTTCCCTAAACCTGGTTTGTTCATTATCCCTTTCTCATTTCTTTTCTTTTACCCTTATTCCTTTCCTATTCTTTCACTTTGATTCTGTATCTGTATAATCTGTATTTCTGATTTGTTTCTGTATTGCTATCTGTTATTGTTTCTGTCATCTATATATCTGTTCACTGAGCTCTCGTAGCTCAGCCGCATTTCTTTTCCTGCGGCAGGTTTTAGTAAGAAGCTGAGAATGAGTGGAGAGTGTACCTTTGGACTTAGAAGATTGGATAGCTATTCTGGATTAGAGTTGACTAGAAGATTGTATGTTTTAGAATTAGTGTTTTGGAAGTTTTCATTTGTAACCTTGAAGTTCCAGTATTTCTTTTGTAACCTTTGAGATTTTTGTATTACTGTAGATGTATGCTTTGTTTTGATCTGATATGGAGCCATTATTGTGACATCTTTACCCTTGTCGGGTCGGGGTGTTACAAAGAGTGTCGGGAGTGGTTGTACCCTTGTTAAAGAACCAACGAGAGTGGTTGTACCCTTGTTAAAGAACCAGCGGGAGTGGTTGTACCCTTGTAAAGAACCCGGTGTTTAGCTTAGTACCGGATAAAGAGTAAGCGACGTGTATAAAGGTTTTCTCCGCCGAGTAGGGAGTTTGTTTCTTAGTGAAGAAAAACTCTCTAGTTAGAGGCTCGAGGAGTGGAGTAGGGCAAGGAAGAGAGTCCTTGTAGCCGAACCACTATAAATCTCCGTGTTGTGGTTTGATTGTTCCTATCCTTACTTACTTTACTTATATTGTTTGTTTGTGAGTATTTACTTTGAAATCACGTTAAGTCACAAAGCGAATTAATTTTAAAACGGTAAAAACTATTCAACCCCCCTTCCAGTTTTCCACAATTGGCATCAGAGCTACGTTACTCAAGATTTTCAAATATATTGTATTTTAAAACTTGAAACGATCAATGGATTTTGAAAACTTTAAAGAAGGGCAATCTATGCAAAGACCACCACTATTTGAACCAAATTGTTTCATATACTGGAAAAACCGTTTTGAGACATATGTGAAGTCAAAGGACATAGATCTATGGTATATAATTGTAGAGGGTGATTACAAACCCATAAGTAATAATATTTCAGGTGGTCGGGATGAAGGTGCTTCTCTTACTCGTCACAGTGATGAGCAAAAGAAGTTGTTTGCCAAAAATAACGAAGCCAAAATGATGCTTTATAATGCTTTATCTAAGAAAGAATATGAAAGAGTTTTTATGTGTAAAACGGCTAAGGATATTTGGCAATCATTGATTATCACTCATCAAGGGAACTCACAAGTCAAAGATAACAAAATTGATCTTCTTGTTCAACAATATGAACAATTTGTTATCTCTGAAGATGAGACCATTGATAGTGCGTTTGCTAGGTTTAATACTATTATTACATCTCTTAAAGCACTTGATGAATCTTTTTCTAGTAAGAATTTTGTCAGGAAATTTCTAAGAGCACTCCATCCGAAGTGGAGAGCAAAGGTGACGCCTATTGAAGAATCTAAGGATCTTTCAAGCATGACACTGGACGAGCTCATTGGAAATCTCGAAGTTCACGAGATGGTGATGGAAAAAGACTCAGAAATAGTTAAAGGAAAAAAGGAGAAGATGAATTCCATTGCCTTGAAAGCTAGGGTAGAATCAAGTGATGATGAAGAATCTTGTTCTAGTAGCGAAGACAAAGAGTATGCCATGGCCGTAAGAGATTTCAAGAAATTATTTAGGAGACGAGGAAAGTTCGTAAGACCACCTCGTGAAGAAAAGAAATCCTTCCGGAAAGACCGTGATGATAGGAAAGGTAAGGTAGATAGGAAATGTTATAGGTGCGGGGATTCTAGTCACCTAATAAGAGAATGTCCAAAGCCTCCAAAGAACAAGTCTCAAAGAGCATTTGTTAGTGGAGCTTGGAGTGATAGTGTAGGTAATGACGACGAGCCTAAGAACGACGAAGTTGCTCTCATGGCTCATGACACAGAAGAGGTACATTCTGACTCGTCATATTCTTCTATAGATGATGAAACCTTAGAAGTAGAATATAACAAACTGTGTGATATCACTTTAAAAATCATAAACAAAAATAAGTTCTTAAAAACCAAAACGACATTCTTAGAAAATGAAGTCCATTGGTTAAAAGAAAAAGAAATACGATCAGAAAAGGGTAAAAGTGTGAAAGAAACATGTATCTCATGTCAGGAACTTAAACTAGAAATAGAAACACTTAAAACCACACAGGAAGATCTTATCAAACAAAACTCTAAGTTTAAGAGGTTTGATAAAAACATTTGTTTAGCAGATGAGTTAATGCAAATTCAAAAGTTGCCTCATGATCAAACCGGACTAGGATTTATGAAATCAGGAAACTTAAATGACTTTACGAAACAAACAGTGAAAGTACAAGAACCTGTTCCAACTAAGTCAGATACCCACGGATCTGGCGGATCCAAAAATTTGGTTCCGCCAGTTGTACCAAAAGGATCCGCAGGTACAGTTGATGAACAGAAGGTTCGTAATTCGGATCGTACTGAATTCGTTAAGGTCACTGGAAAACCTAGCACTAGTATAACTATTAACAAACAAAAACCAGTAGTTACTATAGGAAAAGGTCAAGTTAATAATGAGTTTAGGATGAAAAAAGTTCAACAAAGACCTAAAACTAGTTTTCCCAAACACCCCTTTCCTAAGAGTAACTTTATCTCACAACATCATTATCAAAATAATTGAAACCAAAACATGTCTAGGAATTATAGAGGTCCCAATTACATGCCATGGAACACTTGTCCACCATTTCCATACATGAACCATGATAATGTTATGTTTAACCCAAACGGACCCATGAGATGTTGGGGACCAAACGCTTGAGTTTTTCTTGAACTTAGGTGTGCTTAAAAGTTGAGTTAGAACCAGATGAGTGGATTAAAGATAATGGGTGTTCAAGACACATGACGGGGAACAAAAGCCTTTTCTCATCCTACCAAGTGTACGACGGAGGTAATGTCACATTCGGTAGCAAGCTTAAAAGTAAAATCATCAAAAAAGGTACAATCTCTCATGACTCTCTCACTATTGATGATGTTGCTTATGTAGACAATCTAGGATTTAACTTGCTTAGTATTAGTCAATTATGCCGCAAAAAGTATAACGTCATTTTCAGTGAAAATTTAAGTAAAATACTAAAAGATGGCATAACCGTAGGAAAAGGTGTTTTGAAGAATAATGTTTACGTTATGAAATTAGACAAAACACCTAAAGACAAACTTTGTCTCACCTATTTGGATGAAAACTCAACTCTATGGAATAGACGCTTAGGTCACGCTAATATGAGGTTAATCCAATCCTTATCATCTAAGGAACTCGTTAGGAACCTGCCTAAGTTGAAATACGACCAAAACTTTTGTGATGCTTTCAAAATTGGGAAACAAGTTCATAATAGCCATAAGGCTAAAAACATGGTGTCTACATCTAGGTGTCTAGAATTGTTACATATGGATTAGTTTGGTCCATCCGCTATACAAAGTTACGGGGGAAACTTCTATACTTTGGTAATAGTAGATGATTACTCTATGTATACTTGGACTAAGTTCTTGAAAACTAAAAATGAGGCATTTGATAAATTTAAAGTTCTAAGTAAGAAAATTCAAAATCAAATAGGAAATAACATTGTGTCTATTAGAACCGACCACGATCGTGAATTTGATAACGAAATCCAATTCGAAGGTTTTTGTGATGCTAATGGCATAACACATAATTTCTCGGCTCCTCGAACTCCTCAATCTAACGGTGTAGTAGAACGAAAAAATAGGACAATTCAAGAAATGAGTAGAACTATGTTAAATGAACAAAACATACCTCAAAAGTTTTTGTGTCACGCCGTAGATACATCCACATATATCCTAAATAGAGTCCTAATTAGACCATTCTTGAATAAAACACCATATGAGCTTTATAGAGGCAAAAAGCCAACGTTAGGATATTTTAGAGTTTTTGGAAGCAAGTGCTTCATTTTAAACACTAAGGATTACCTCACCAAGTTCGACCCAAAGTCGTATGAAGGTGTATTTCTAGGATATTCACAAAATAGTAAAGCATATATTGTCTTGAATAAAGAAACATCAAGAGTCGAGGAATCATTGAACGTAACATTCGACGAAAGTCCACCTCCCTCTAAGACATCACCTTTGGGTAGATGATGACTTAGTTGAAAGTCAAATGGTTGAAAACCAAGAAAACATAGAGAATGACAAAAAAGACAAACTGGTAAAAAGAAAAATTGTCAACATCAAATAATCCAAAAGTCATCCATTAGACAACGTCATAGGAAAAATTAACGAAAGAACCTTAAGGTCAAAAGCCCAAAACGAGAGTAATCTCTTTTGTTTTGTTTCAACCATTGAACCTAAAAATGTTAATGAAGCCATAAAAGAATAATCTTGGGTCATAGCGATGCAAGAAGAATTAAATCAGTTTGTTAGGAATGACGTTTGGACATTAGTACCTCAACCTCAAAATCAAACCATAATTGGAACTAAATGGGTTTTTAGGAACAAAATGGATGAAAATGGAGTAGTGTCTAGAAACAAAGCTAGGCTAGTAGCTCAAGGCTACAATCAACAAGAAGGTATAGATTACGACGAGACATTTGCACCCGTCGCTAGGCTTGAGTCAATTAGAATATTACTTGCATATGCATGTGCACACGACTTTAAACTATTCCAAATGGATGTTAAAAGTGCTTTTCTAAATGGTTTTATTAATGAGGAAGTGTACGTTGCACAACCTCCCGGCTTTGCCAATTTTGAAAAACCAAATCATGTCTACAAACTTAAGAAAGCTTTATACGGACTTAAGCAAGCACCAAAAGCTTGGTATGATCGACTTAAGACTTTCCTAGTTGACCATAAGTATACCATGGGCCTAGTAGACAATACTCTTTTCACCAAGAAAAAGGGATCACATATTATCATAGTCCAGATATATGTGGATGACATTATATTCGGTTCAACTTGTCAAGAGTTATGCGACGATTTCTCAAAAATCATGCATGACGAGTTTGAAATGAGTATGATGGGGGAACTAAACTTTTTCTTAGGTCTCCAAATTAAACAATTAGAAGATGGGATATTGATGCGTGGTTTTGCAACCTTACAACAGGTTTTACCTCTCGAGGGATCTCAAGAGGCTTACAACCCCACCAGGCAGTGTACCTGACCGATGTAGTATAGTGTAGTGGTAAGTACGGGGGATTGATCGTTCTCCACAGGGAATAGTGTTCGTTAGGTATGAAAAACTACTCTAATAGGTCTAAGGGTGAGAGAAGATTCTTTTTATGTTTTTATAATTTTTTTTATGAAAGCAAGTAAAATCTCGGGTTTGAAAGAGTGGGCGGAATTAGTTGCTAGTCAACTAACCCAAATTACTAAGAATGCGAATAAAATAAAATAACAGAAAATGAAAAGGTGGTAAAACTTATGTGGAGAGAAATGTGTTTACTTAGATTTCCTTACTCCCTAACTATCTTTTACCGGTTGATTAGTGTGTATTAATTGCGTGGATGACGGGTGTATTCCTTAATACCAATCTTGGGGTGGCGTACGTACTTCCCCAACTCTACAAGCTCCTACTTCACTCCTATGTCGAGCCGGCTAGGAAGCTCCTAACATGGGATCACTAGAATTCGCTTGTGCATTAAATACAACCATAAAAACCTTTAGTACGCATTGGTTCATGTTTCTTAAGACGTTCAAGCAAGTTACCGAATAGGAGGTTAGCCAGTTTTCTTAAGCCTAACATAGATGAACAATCATCCAATACAACTAATAACACACTAATAACCAATAATCAATAGCTAGGTTTCATTAGATCTAAGCAAACACAAGATAAATCTAGCCTAGCATGTTAAACAAAAGACAAGAACAAGATAGAATCAAACAACACATAGACATATTGAATGATTAATTGATAACTTATCTTCAATGTAACATGGAAGATCTCAAGGCAAAAAGCCTTGAAAAAGCTGCTAAAATCGTCTTAGGGTTTTCACACACAAAGTTCCCCCATAAGTTCCACACTAATGACAAAAAATTGCAAAACTATATATAGACTTTTAGATCTGACGGCGTCACGTTATGGAGTGTGACGCCGTCACCTCGCCGCTTTTAGGGTTCCCGGATGGCCTTCTTGACGCCGTCCCTCTTTAGCTCTCCAAAATCCGTTCTGGCTTATCAAGGCTTGACGCCGTCAGACTTAGGGGTGACGCCGTCCCTCTTTAAATTAAGCCGTGACGACCTTGATCACATTAAAGCGTGACGCCGTCATAATTCCATGCAAATTTCTCTGGCTTATCATGAGTAATTTTCACATCCACCACTTTTGCCAAGCCATGACGCCATCCAAAACAAATCCTGACGCCGTCAAAGGTAATTTCCAGCACAATTTTGAGACTTTGTCGTTTTCTTCACTTTTATGCTCCAAAAACGTCCAAAATGCCTCCTTTTCCAGATTTCTCCTCAAAAGTACCTAAAATGACAAAAGGAACGATTTAGGGCAATATTTGATCAAATAAATACGATTTAGGGCTTAAATGACCCCTTAAAAGCGGTACACTTTTCGCTTCATCAAATACCCTTACACTTGAGATTTGCTTGTCCTCAAGCAAATGCGCTTTTATTCTAATCAAAATACAAGTTAGGGGTCATTTAATGCTAACATAAAAGTAATTACAACAAATATTCGTTCCACTTTAATCATAATAAGCACGGAGATTACATACTAGCACCTCACAAGTAGTGTTTAGATACTCACATCTCTCAAGTGTCATCAAAATAAATCTCATAAATGAAAACGGATAATATCTCTCACTACCTGTCATAGCAAATAGATTACCATAGGCTTGGGAAAGGATCGAAAACCTCCTCCACTAGGCGTAAGCACCTAAGATAAACTATCAAAGAGGGCTTTTAAATGGGTTATAACGTTAGGTGTAGGGAAAAGGAAAACACGGTTTTGTTGGATAAAGGATATTTTACTGGTGGCGAGTTAAAGATCTTGATTAATTACATGTACTATACAATGTTGCTAAGCCAAGACTTGACTCAATCTTAAGCTAAAAACAAAATAACAAAAACATAAAATAAACATAAAATGAAACGGGATGGTAGTCCGTATGTTTTTTCTACTTTTCTTTTTCTCATTTTTTTTGTATTTTTCTTGATTTTTTCGATTTTTTTTTTTTTTTTTTTTTCATACACTTTTGCCTTACCATCCAAAATAATACATCATAGGGGCATTGCATTCCCCTTACACTTGACCTTTTACATAACTTTACAAATAACTATTCTAATGACTCGAATTAAGATAATTGAAAAACTTGGAGTACTTTTAAAATATTTAGCACATATGGGGGTAATAAATGATGTTCTTCCCCATTACTCCATTACACTAGTACTTTACCCATGAGTCCCAATCGTCCTAAAACAATATGTACAAGGATATGACTCGACTTAGCAACCATGTAATCAACTAGATAATTAACTTGGGTTTAAACAAATGTTGTCACGATAATGCACTAAAAATGAGTGCATACAAGGTAGGCTAAGGCGATTTGGGTGTACATTTTAGTGGGGTGTAACAAATTCTTCCTTTAAGTAAAATGCTTAAAGGTCGAAACGAAAAGATAGGCTCTGAGGGGTGTACTAGGGGTATCGTGTACTAAAAATGAGTACAACGCAAAGGGTGTGGGAGAATTACTTGACCAATGTAGCTGATGCGCGTGATGTGTCGTTGCGGTTTAGCAGTTTTAATGCCTACTCAAGTTTTAAATTTATATTTAGCCGACTTATCAATAACACACACACTTAACGAGCAGTGTACCCGGTCAGTATGAAGATAATGGTAAGTAGAGTGTCGATCACTAAGAGTGGAACGTATTATCTCGTTATTCTAATCAGTATTTTAATATCCTAACGCAAGGGGGTTTCAGCCTGAGAGACTGGCACGATTTGTTGCAATTAAATAATAAAATAAACCAATAGGCACGAATCAGCAAGTAGCACACACGTACACAGATAAATACTCGAGACAATAAGAGGGCTGTCCTTATGATTAAGTAGATTGTCACTTGTTTTATTGATAGCTTTATATGAAGTGTATGTAGTTAACCCTTTCTCGTTGGTCCTATTCTTATCGGCGAGTAAACCCTTAATGATTACTTATGTCTAAAAGTTATTCCTAAGTGATCAATTTAGTAATAACCGTGGGAGCCACATTATGTCCCGCAGTCAAATGCCCGCAAGCCACTAATAAACACAGAGGTTATCAATGCACTAATAAGTAGTAACCAAAGACATCAACATATAAACTTTAATTGATGGGAAAGCAAGTATTAAAGGGAGTGCAATCTTTCGTTGTCACATTACACAAGCCACCAATCCTGATGAATTAAAGTTTGCTAACACAATAAAACAAAACTACTTAATGAATTAAACACATGCAGCACCTTCTTACAGCTCTTGTATCTTTGATTTGGGTGTGTCTTGTGCTGCCTCCTTGACTGAATTCGTCCTTTGTTTCTCCTGTTCGAACTTCGGTTTTAGGGTTTTCGGAACTTGTAATTCGTCTGGTCTACGGGGTATTTATACTTTCTGTCTGAGGGAAGATGCGGCGCATCTACTAAGTAGATGCGGCGCATGTACTTAACTTCGCGTGGGGTCCAAGATTATAATATTCAGGAATATTCGTACACCGCCAGAAGATGCGGCGTAACTCCATGATTAGATGCGGCGCATGTCCTCTTGTATCTTGGATCGTATCTGGTGATATCTTGATAGAGATGCGGCGCATGTCGAGAGTGAGATGCGGCGCATCTGGAGCAGAATTGACTTGATCTTGTCCATGTCAGTAGACTTTCACTTTATGCACGTTTTGCTCCATTATTAGTCCAAAATCGCTAAGTTTCACCAAATGCTTGTTTTTACCTGAGAATTACAAAAGTAAACGATTAAGTATCAATCCTCATACATAATATAGTAAAACAAGTCAAATTAATAGGATAAATGATAGTAATAAAATGTACTTATTTGAGTTCATCAAATATCCCCCCACTTGAACTTTACTTGTCCCCAAGTAAACCTTAGAATTTCTTTTATGAAAATGTATCCTAAAAGATGTTAGGATTTATTTTTATATTTAAGCATGTATTCGTTTATTTCATAATCACACAACTAAACACTTAACGATTCAGAAGTAAAATAAAATAAGTCGATAAAAGCAAATCTAATCGTTTAACTGTCCAGTCGCGACGAATATTCTATCATAAGCTTGGCAAGTATACACATCTCCTCCACTAAAGCTAAGGAGTAACAAGTCTAAAGCGGTAAAAAGGGTTTTTAGGCTTAAGGGTTAATTATTCTCTTTCACCATCGATCTCAAATTCCAGAAAAGGCGACAAAATCACAAATACATGATCGAATCCACGAACACGATACTTGCAATTGCTCAAATCCTTAACTTGAATAGGCTAAAGATAGGTCCAAACTTCACCAATAATAATATATCAAAAAGGGCGACAAAATCATAAATACATAGCCGAATCCACGACTACGATACTTAAGATTGCTCAAATCCCTAATCTCAATAAATCAAAGGTTTGGTTGGATAAAGAATAATAAAGGGCATAGATAACATTTGGGATATAAATTGGTGCAAAAATAAAAATAAACAAAACAAATAGATTAAAATCCTAAGTGTGGTTAATCACTATCCCAACCATCCCATGAATAAGACTCATATCATTGAATAACTCACGCTTTAACACTTGAAACACACGCTTTAGGTAGACACGAATTATACTCAACAAGGTCTTAATCAAAGAATAAACCTTAATTGGCGTTCCCATAACTGCCAATTCCCATTCAATCCATAGATATAGTACAACAAATAGTGGCCATATGAACCACTTACATAACTTTACATCGTTGGCTTAAAATAAACATCCAACTTTTCTTTCTTTCTTTTTCTTTTCTCATTTTTTTCGATTTTTTTTTTTTTTTTTTTTTTTTTTTTTTTTTTTTTTTTTTTAAACATAAACATAGATTTGTAAAATTTCACCACATCACTATAATGATAATTCTGGATAAATGTTCCATACTTTTCATAACTTCAGAAATAATGGTAATAGTGAAAGTAGTAAACACACGAAAAATAAACTCCAAAATATACAATATTTACTTTCACTCCAATTGCATTGTGCAATTTCCCGACCTAACCAGAGGTAATGAATTACGCACGCGAACACAGGTAATGTAAGGAAACACACTCTGCCTATAGCAATCAACCAACCACGGATTCTAATCTACAGGGTAGGCTAAGGTGTAAGGGTGTAACGAAACATTTTAAACATAGGTGTAAGAAACGAAAGGAATGGCTCTGAGGGTTTTTCTAGGGGTATCTTACTCTAAAAATGAGAGTAACAAAAGGGTTTATACGGGGGTTAACTAACCAGTGTAGTTAGTTAATAACACATAACAAATAATAGGCTATTTGGGTGTAATCCTAGAATTTTACCAATTTAGACAAGTCATTCCAATTATATAAATAATACTCATTATGGTGGTCTCGAATAGTATACAAGCCAAGTTCTAAAGTTTACAAGTCACCGGCACACTCATAGATTTGTGAATTTTGAAAAATCACAATTTTTGAAAATAACGTCATGTGTGCAGTTATGCAACTTAGATCTTAAACAAAAACATGCTAAAAAATTTTTAAGTTTGATATATTAAGCACATTTTAAGCATAATTTTTGAAAAAGTTTAGGACAAGTAATTGTTAAGTGTTCTAATTCTCCAATCCCCCCACTTAAGTTAAACAACGTCCTCGTTGTTTGTATAAAAGGTTAAAAACTGGAAAATAAAAGAATTAGAACAGAAAAACTCCCCTGAGATTTGCTCGGTATGATCCTCCATTAGTATAAGAGCAAAAATCAACTTCTTGTGGATTAGAACGTTAAAGCTTCATACTTGATGTATCCACAGGAAATCCAGGAAACTATAATACCACCAACACTTTAAAACACACCTAAGATAAGAAAGGTTCAAGCTTGCATAATACATTAGTAGTTAGATAAAAATAAAACTTAAAAATTAAAACTGAAAATCATCAGGTCAGTCGATGCGCCGTATCTTATTGAAGAAGATACGCCGTATCGAGCCTGGAATAAATACGGATCAGAATAAAGATGCGCCGCATCCTTAACCAGGGATGCGCCGCATTAAAATAAACTGATAAATAGTTTTAAAGTCGAAAATAAAAATGCAGAAAAATAAAATAAGATATGACCATTGCAGGAGATGCATCGCATCTCAGAATTGAGATGCGCCGTATCCTCATGCGGGCCTGACTGACACGACACAGAAAACAGAATAAAAGATAATTCTCCGGGTTGTCTCCCGGTAAGCACTTGTCTTTATTCCAGAGTCTTCAAGTTAGACTCACGTTCAACTCTTTAATATCGATCATTGAAGGAGTCGGAAACATCGCGCTCCTTCATCGCCAATTCAGTAATATTGAACACTCCTTGCCCGTCCTTAATTTCCACGCCGTTCTTCTTCATTATCTGTATGAACAAAGTCCTGTCCCTTTCGGGCAGAGATGACAAAATGATAGACGGGAAATTCTTATTATCATATAGGCACAAATAAGCAAGGTGGGGTGGTAGTTCAATAAACACATCATTGTTCAAATTCGTTTTCTCAACTACTCTCCTACGTTTATTAATTACTACACAATCATACCACTCATCATCAGAATCATTAACAACATTGCGTCTAAGTTCGGTGGGTACATTAAGGTCAATGAATTCCTCAAAGTTCTCATGATTAGGATTAGTTGAGTTGTTTTGAATCAATGTTTCTCCCATAAGTCTAGCTTCAAGATCGAGGTCCATACGCTCTCTTAATCCTAGCACATAAACACCTCTAATTATGCTTTTAACCGGATCTTGGCACTTATAGACTAGTTTATTATTTCCTACCCTTAATGAGATTTTTCTTTTAAACACATCAATCTTAGCATGGGCAGTAGACAAGAAAGGTCTTCCGAGGATTAAAGGAATCTTAACATCCTCGGGCATGTCTAGTATAACAAAGTCTACGGGAAAAATAAACTGCTCAATCTTAACTAGCACATTATTAGCAATCCCTTCAGGTCGTTTTACCGTTTTATCAGCCAATTCAATAAGTAACTTAGTTGGTGCTAATTTTCCTAGTCCTAGGGTAGCGAATGTCTTAAGAGGCATAACACTAACACTAGCTCCTAAGTCAGCTAACACATTATTGAAAGATATATTATTAATAGAACAAGGTAGAGTAAAACTTCCTGGGTCTCTTTCTTTATGAGGCAAGGCATTTAAGTCGGTTGCAGAGCTCTCTTCTTTCATTGTTGCCTTGATCTCCTCTTCAATCTTTGTCTTTTCTTTTAGTAGTCTCCTTAAGCTGATTGAAGAATTAAAGAAAAATTCGGGTCTTGCACCATCATTACCATTCATCGATCTTCTAGGTATATTAGGAGTGACTTCTTCAGTGGTGCTTATGGCCTTGACATGATCTCTTGGGTTGGTTTCAGTTGAGCTCGGTAAACTTCCATATCCCCTTTCTTGAAGAACTTTGCTCATTTGACCAATTTGTTGTTCCAATGCTTTGATCGAAGCTCCTTGATTTCTTGTAGTAGTGTCCGTTGAAGCTCGAATTTCTTTGATCATAGCAGTATTCTCTTCATGTCTTTTAGCAGCATCGGCCATAATTTGCTTTAAAGTATCGTCTAAAGTCTGCCTCCTCTCTTGATAAGCGGGATTGAAGTTGTTCTTTTGATAGAATCCCGGACTAGCTTCCCTAAATCTTCCTGAAGGTCGGAATGGTTGTCCAAATTGGGTGTAATATGCTTCTTCAAATGTCTCACTTTCATTCTTGTTCGGGCAATCTTTAGTGTAGTGAGGTCCTTCGCACTTTTCACATCCAACTTGGGCAGCATATGCTCTTTCATCTCGCTTCTTCATCTCTCTACTAATTTTATCCAATTGAGCTTGAATAGCAGCAATCCCGTCAAAATTAGTGCTGCTCTTAGATCTAGTAGAGGTCCCATCGTGCCATTTTTGGGAATGATCAGCAGCATCTTGGATTGCTTTCCTAGCATTGGTTGCACTCATTTGAGGTACAGCTCCCTTAGCATCCAAAATCTGTCTTGTAGGCACGTCCAATCCTTGATAAAACAATATTATTTCCTGCATAGGGGTTAGATAGTGTTGAGGACATTTTATCAATAAATCTTTAAACCGTTCCCAAGCTTGATAAAGGGTTTCATCAGGCTCTTGCTTGAAACTATTGATAGCCTCCATCTTTTTAGCAGTCTTAGCAGGTGGACAATATCTCTTCAGGAATTTGCTCTTCAAACCTTCCCATGTAGTGATTGAACTAGCAGGTTCATTCCTTAGCCACTTGTTAGCAGCTCCTTTTAGTGAGATTGGAAAGATTCTTAGCATGAGTTGATCGGTATTGACTCCTTCTGAAGTAAACAAATCTGCAATCTCCAGGACCTTTTCAACATGCTCATTAGCATCCTCTTGTTCCGTCCCACTGAAAGCATTCTCTCTTAGCTCTTTGAGAAATTGACCCTTCAACTCAAATTTTGACTTATCATCAAACTTAGGTCTAGCAACTCCTGAAGTGTAATCAGCACGGGTATTGTTCATGTATTCCTCCATAGTAGTGTTTTCGCCTATTGTTTCTGTTTCAACTTCCTCTTTTTCTTCAGAAAAGTAATCAAGCTCGAGTGAACTTGAAAGATCAAAGCTTCTTGTGTTGAAAAGCCTTTTAAGCGAATGTAGGGCTCGTTCAGGATCTTCGAAAGGTTGAATCAAGTTCTTCGTAGAACTCCTGGTCATGCACTTCCTGAAATCAACACAAAAATATCAGTAGGGTATGCTCGAGAAAGTAGTATATCAGAAAATTAACAACGAAAACGGAATACGAAAAATTAAAGTTACTGATATCTGCAGACGATGCGCCGTATCCAAAAAGTTGGATACGCCGTATCTTAATACGTTAAAATTAAATCAGACTTTATTCAGAAAATAGATACGCCGCTTAGAATTTAAGAATGCGCCGTATCGAATTAATTAATCAAAAATCAGCTTTTCTAATTAAAATTAAATGCGTCGTATTAACGAAAGTTAATGCGCCGTATTTTCGTTACGTTTAAAAATAAATATCGATTTTTGATTCAGAAAGATGCGCCGTATCGATAGAGATCGATACGCCGTATCTGTTTAATAATTCGCAAACTGTTTTTAATTAAAATAATAGATACGCCGTATCTGCTAAAGCAGATGCGTCGTATGGCGTTAACGTTTTAAATTTTTTTTTTTTTTTTTTATCGAAAACAGATACGCCGTATCTGCTAAAGCAGATGCGTCGTATTACTTTATCGCTTAGAAAAATTTTCTTATTAAAAACAGATACGCCGTATCTTGGGGAAAAGATGCGTCGTATCGAATTAATTAAACGCGTTGTATTTTTTTAAAAATTAAACGCAATACGCCGTATCTGAGAGATCAGATGCGCCGTATCGTTTGATTTAGCACAGTACAACGATAGCAGAACAGAAAAATACGAAAAATAAAAACAAAAATTAAACACACAAACGAAAATAAACACACAAAAATAAAAGAAAACAATTAACACACAATACAACAAATATGCAAAATAATACAATGATGCAATTAATCTAATAAAAAAGAAAAACCTAATTAAAATACTAATTAAATTAACAGATAATAACAATTCACTCCCCGGCAGCGGCGCCAAAAACTTGATGCGCGTGATGTGTCGTTGCGGTTTAGCAGTTTTAATGCCTACTCAAGTTTTAAATTTATATTTAGCCGACTTATCAATAACACACACACTTAACGAGCAGTGTACCCGGTCAATATGAAGATAATGGTAAGTAGAGTGTCGATCACTAAGAGTGGAACGTATTATCTCGTTATTCTAATCAGTATTTTAATATCCTAACGCAAGGGGGTTTCATCCTGAGAGACTGGCACGATTTGTTGCAATTAAATAATAAAATAAACCAATAGGCACGAATCAGCAAGTAGCACACACGTACACAGATAAATACTCGAGACAATAAGAGGGCTGTCCTTATGATTAAGTAGATTGTCACTTGTTTTATTGATAGCTTTATATGAAGTGTATGTAGTTAACCCTTTCTCGTTGGTCCTATTCTTATCGGCGAGTAAACCCTTAATGATTACTTATGTCTAAAAGTTATTCCTAAGTGATCAATTTAGTAATAACCGTGGGAGCCACATTATGTCCCGTAGTCAAATGCCCGCAAGCCACTAATAAACACAGAGGTTATCAATGCACTAATAAGTAGTAACCAAAGACATCAACATATAAACTTTAATTGATGGGAAAGCAAGTATTAAAGGGAGTGCAATCTTTCGTTGTCACATTACACAAGCCACCAATCCTGATGAATTAAAGTTTGCTAACACAATAAAACAAAACTACTTAATGAATTAAACACATGCAGCACCTTCTTACAGCTCTTGTATCTTTGATTTGGGTGTGTCTTGTGCTGCCTCCTTGACTGAATTCGTCCTTTGTTTCTCCTGTTCGAACTTCAGTTTTAGGGTTTTCGGAACTTGTAATTCGTCTGGTCTACGGGGTATTTATACTTTCTGTCTGAGGGAAGATGCGGCGCATCTACTAAGTAGATGCGGCGCATGTACTTAACTTCGCGTGGGGTCCAAGATTATAATATTCAGGAATATTCGTACACCGCCAGAAGATGCGGCGTAACTCCATGATTAGATGCGGCGCATGTCCTCTTGTATCTTGGATCGTATCTGGTGATATCTTGATAGAGATGCGGCGCATGTCGAGAGTGAGATGCGGCGCATCTGGAGCAGAATTGACTTGATCTTGTCCATGTCAGTAGACTTTCACTTTATGCACGTTTTGCTCCATTATTAGTCCAAAATCGCTAAGTTTCACCAAATGCTTGTTTTTACTTGAGAATTACAAAAGTAAACGATTAAGTATCAATCCTCATACATAATATAGTAAAACAAGTCAAATTAATAGGATAAATGATAGTAATAAAATGTACTTATTTGAGTTCATCAGTAGCCAATGTAATTATAACAAAAACACAGGTGTAAAACAATGAGTTAATCCTAATGCCTCTTATCATGTAGTAAATCTAACTACACGAATGTAGTCTCACTTGTGGCCTTGGAATGGTCCTAACGCAAGTTCTAGAATCTAAGTGCTACCGGTACACACATCATAGCATAAATGCTTTTCCTACCAATTCTAGGGGCGAACCTCACATATTTGGGGGTGGAAAATTTTTTAGTGGTACGGTTTTTGTGCTAGTCATATAATTCCTATCCATGAGACGCTCATTAAGATTAAAGTTTCACTCCTAAATGTTGTAAAAAATTTTAAATTTGGCACTAAAATTGCCCTAACAAGTATTTCTCTCAGTTTTATTACACATCTACCATTAAACAAACAAAAATCAAGTGCAATTGCATTCTCTAAAGTATCGTACTTTTACCCCCCCCCCCCCCCTTACACTTAAGATGAACATTGTCCCCAATGTTCAAATAACAAATGTAAAAGTAAAAAAATAAAAGAATGAAATCAAATACTCCCCTGATTCGCTCGGTGGATAATGAAGTAACATGGTTAAATCTTCTTCCAAGGTAATGTTGAAGCACCATGACTAATGCATCGCCAAAAGCTTGATTCCACAAACATTTCCTTGTCCAAAATAACCTGTTAAACCTGAGAAAACAAACACGAAAACCTGCATAACATCGGCGGGATAAATCTATATATAAGGATATAATGCTTGTGGAATGATTATTTTGCAGATTCCTGGAGATTATAAGTTAGAAATTTAATAAAAACTTTTTATGAAAACAAAACTTTCAAAAATTTTCAGAAAATTAAACCTGACGCCGTCAGAAATGATCTGACAGAATTCTCATGTTACGTTTCCGGAAAATTTTTGGAAAAACCTATACCTTACTTCCTGGGATTCCTGCAAAACATCATTATGACTCGATACAAGCATTTGACTCAAACAAATACTAATATGTATGTTCATTTATTACTATTATGATTCATGTTCATTTGTGTTCTAATAAACCGATTTAGATTTCCCTTACACTTAACTTTTGCAAAATACCTTTATATGTAGTTAAGACGAAGTTAAAAACAAAATAAAGCATTTTCACAAATTAGTTTTTAGCATGAATCAATAATAATAAAACTTAAACACACATACGGAAACAAATAAAATCAAACAAACAAATAAATAAACACACAAAGCAAATAAAACTTGGGTTGCCTCCCAAGAAGCGCTTTTCTTTATTAACGAGTCTTGTAGCTAGACTCAAAGTAAGGCTCATCTAGTGTCACTTATGCTCACGTATCCGAGTGTGAGCCATCTAATTGTTGCCTCATCTTTCTTGTATTCATCATTCAGCTCCAAACATCCATGATAGTATCTCTTGTTTTTCTCATGTGGATATTTGAGCCCCTTCCTCTTATCATTCTCACTTAAAAAATCAAGAGGCACAAGTCTATTGCAAGATTCAATGGAGTAGTTTTTAAACCTAGGATGTGCTCGGGGCATTTGGTAAGTAAAATCTTCATCCCCATCCGAGAATGTAATTAACCCGTCCACAAGTTTTTCGTCAAGGTTGGTCAACCTTTTGAAGGGTTCTCCAAAAATGACTTGGGTTAATTTGTTATCAATGAATTCTCCTAAGTTCTCCATAACCATAAATTCCACCAAATACACAAAAATTCCAACGAATACGTGTAGTAGCTTAGTCCTAGAAATAATGTTATCTCCTTGATATTTTAGCTCATCTACCATGATTTTATTATAATTAGCGCGAGAGATAATGTTCATAGGCAAAGATGAGTTAAGATAAGCATAAAAATCATGATAACCAATCTTACACGGAAATTTCATGTTAAAGAGGCTATCCTTTTCGATCTTAGTCCTAGGGTCAACATACTTAAAGGGATCAATTTCCTCTTTTCCCCATTCCTCGTTAACTACTTCTCCATTACCGGCATCCTCATCGGAGTCTGAGTAGTAAAACGGACTAACATATTCATTCTCATGGTCAGACTCCTCCATCTCAGAATTGTTACCAAAGTGGTGGTCGGGTGAAAGGTTGTTGTTTTCTATGATGGGGGCAGGAACGGGTAGTTGGAAATTTGCACGGCGGAAAATACGAATAACAGGGATCAAGCGATCACTATTACTCATGAGGCAGGTGGAAGGTGTCACAAACAAAAATACAAAGAAATAAGATAGACTAAAGAAAACCTAGAAAAAGAAAATAAAAATCTCACTAGAAAGGAATCTAGTGAGTAGACCTATAAAATAAAAAATCAACCTAAACAATAACTATTCCCCGGCAGCGGCGCCAAAAACTTGATGCGTGGTTTTGCAACCTTACAACAGGTTTTACCTCTCGAGGGATCTCAAGAGGCTTACAACCCCACCAGGCAGTGTACCTGACCGATGTAGTATAGTGTAGTGGTAAGTACGGGGGATTGATCGTTCTCCACAGGGAATAGTGTTCGTTAGGTATGAAAAACTACTATAATAGGTCTAAGGGTGAGAGAAGATTCTTTTTATGTTTTTATAATTTTTTTTATGAAAGCAAGTAAAATCTCGGGTTTGAAAGAGTGGGCGGAATTAGTTGCTAGTCAACTAACCCAAGTTACTACGAATGCAAATAAAATAAAATAACAGAAAATGAAAAGGTGGTAAAACTTATGTGGAGAGAAATGTGTTTACTTAGATTTCCTTACTCCCTAACTATCTTTTACCGGTTGATTAGTGTGTATTAATTGCGTGGATGACGGGTGTATTCCTTAATACCAATCGTGGGGTGGCGTACGTACTTCCCCAACTCTACAAGCTCCTACTTCACTCCTATGTCGAGCCGGCTAGGAAGCTCCTAACATGGGATCACTAGAATTCGCTTGTGCATTAAATACAACCATAAAAACCTTTAGTACGCATTGGTTCATGTTTCTTAAGACGTTCAAGCAAGTTACCGAATAGGAGGTTAGCCAGTTTTCTTAAGCCTAACATAGATGAACAATCATCCAATACAACTAATAACACACTAATAACCAATAATCAATAGCTAGGTTTCATTAGATCTAAGCAAACACAAGATAAATCTAGCCTAGCATGTTAAACAAAAGACAAGAACAAGATAGAATCAAACAACACATAGACATATTGAATGATTAATTGATAACTTATCTTCAATGTAACATGGAAGATCTCAAGGCAAAAAGCCTTGAAAAAGCTGCTAAAATTGTCTTAGGGTTTTCACACACAAAGTTCCCCAATAAGTTCCACACTAATGACAAAAAATTGCAAAACTATATATAGACTTTTAGATCTGACGGCGTCACGTTATGGAGTGTGACGCCGTCACCTCGCCGCTTTTAGGGTTCCCGGATGGCCTTCTTGACGCCGTCCCTCTTTAGCTCTCCAAAATCCATTCTGGCTTATCAAGGCTTGACGCCGTCAGACTTAGGGGTGACGCCGTCCCTCTTTAAATTAAGCCGTGACGACCTTGATCACATTAAAGCGTGACGCCGTCATAATTCCATGCAAATTTCTCTGGCTTATCATGAGTAATTTTCACATCCACCACTTTTGCCAAGCCATGACGCCGTCCAGGCATAATCCTGACGCCGTCAAAGGTAACTTCCAGCCCAATTTTGAGACTTTGTCGTTTTCTTCACTTTTATGCTCCAAAAACGTCCAAAATGCCTCCTTTTCCAGATTTCTCCTTAAAAGTACCTAAAATGACAAAAGGAACGATTTAGGGCAATATTTGATCAAATAAATACGATTTAGGGCTTAAATGACCCCTTAAAAGCGGTACACTTTTCGCTTCATCAGATATTCTTCAACCAATCTAAGTATATCAAGGATATGCTTAAGAAATTTGGTCTTGAAGATTCAAAACCTATTAAAACACCAATGTCCTCGGAAACTAAACTCACTAAGGATGAAGAAAGTGAATCCGTAGATAGCACTAAATATAGGGGAATGATTGGTAGTTTACTTTACCTAACGGCTAGTAGACCGGACATTATGTTTAGTGTTTGTCTATGTGCACGCTTTCAAGAAAATCCCAAAATATCCCATCTTGAAACCGTTAAACGGATCTTTAGGTACATAAAAGGCACTACACATTTAGGATTATGGTATCCCAAAGGAACGGGAATGGAAACCATAGTGTATGCTGACTCAGACCATGCCGGTGATTATGTTGATAGGAAAAGTACAAGCGATATTTGTACTTTTGTAGGACATTGTCTCACCTCATGGTTTGCTAAGATACAAACAGCCCTCGCAATATCAACAACTGAAGCCGAGTACGTGTCAGCAGGAAAAGCTTGCCAACAAGCACTGTGGATGAAACAAGCTCTCGTCGACTATGGAATTGAGCTCAACGACATTCCCATTCTTTGCGACAACAAAGGAGCTATCGACCTCAGCAAAAATCCAGTCCAACACGCTAGAACCAAACACATAGAAATATGACACCATTTCCTATGCGACAATGTTCAGAAGGGAAACATCTCAATCGAGAAAGTATCCTCAGAGGACAACATTGCTGACATCCTCACAAAACCTCTTAAGAGAGAACCCTTCAATTTTCTTAGACTTGGTTTAGGATTAATGGAACCTAGTGAGTAGATGAAACCATAGCTTAAACCTTAGATTAGCCAAACACGGCAATAACCAAAACCTGAGTTTGGTCCTGTGGAACCAAACGACAACAAGGGCGGATCCCTTGTTTTGGTTCCGCCGGATCCGTGGCCTGCTGAGCCTATTTTTAGTATATTAAACAAACACCCTGTACTATTCATCACACTTCCCAAAAACATACTAGCTACTGGTATTCGACTCAATATCAACCAAATTCACAATTTAGGTCATCTCCTTCCATCAATTTGTGCTCTAATCATCACTGTAAGTATCCTAATCACGTCTACATTCCTGATCTGCGTCTAGGATTTCTATTTCATGCACAAAATCAAAACTTGGGATTTATGCATATTTTTAGTAAAATCATGAAACATATCTACTGAATTGCATAACAAAACATGTTTTCCATAGTTAGGAATTACATCTTGTAGTACATTGTCATAATTCATCAAAAACCCCATGAGAAATTTTTGCTAAAATCTTCTCACGACTAGGAAAAACGGTTTTTGGACATTGTTCATACGAATACAAAAACGTTATGTTTTAAACATCACTTGCATAATGTCTCTTGAATGCTAAAGGAAATACATAACTAATATGTATTTTCGGGTACATTCAATCGAAGCTACATTGAAGTAGGAGCGTTTGGGTTATCTCTCATTTTATCATAAAACTTGCATAAACAAAATTTTCATGCATCAAAAGGAGTCGAGATAACCGTACCTCCACATTGTCCCCATATAGGCACACACTAGAAATATGTATACGTATTTTTGATAATTTCAACTAAACTATATATTTTTCGTGTCTAGGATAATCATGCCTCCCGCAAATTTTTATGATCACAAAGAAACCGTTAAATACCTACCTAAACATCACAAAACCAAAGGACTTAGTGAGGAACAAGTTGAAATATTTAAAGCCTTAGAAAAAGGGTACGTACATGAGGGTAGAACTGTAGATTCCTCATTCCTAGAAGGAACCATCATTAGAGAACAACTTGCCGCCATTCGGCTCGATTGTCTCCTAGACATTGATGAACTCATAATCCCCAGATTCATACTTGAATTCTATGCAACTGTAGGTCTTAGCACAAATGATTATTGTTACATGAATATTCACTTCAAAATAAACCAAACTCAGTTCAACATTCCTCTAGATCAATTTGGAGATGTTTTAGGTGTTCCTAGTCATGGAGATTGTTTCTATTCGGACAAATGGCCATTGTCCATTCTCGAGTCCAACCTCGATCGTATGCATCCATACGACACACCTCTAATCTCAAAAGAGGACATACGTGCTCACCTTTTTGTTCCTAGAACCTCCCACACTAGGACTAGTCGAGGAAAGGAGGTAAATCGTGATCCATTTGCCATGGAGCTCAATGAACTTAGGCCCCAATTCAAAAAGCTCGAGGAAATTCTTAGGGAAAACGTGATTAGCACCATAGGAAATAGAGACCATGTTAACGCAAGTCTTTGCTACAAGCTCTATTGTGTGTCAAACCATCAACCATTTAACCTCGCTTACTATATCGCCAAAAGAATGGCCGATATTCCGGTTCAAGGCACCATCGCCATGCCCTACGGGATGCTTCTCACCCGTCTTTATAGAGCCTTTGCACCTATTCCTAGAAATGCTTTAGGATTCGTTCCCGACTACACCGAGATTAAGCACACTTTTGTTCCACTTAGTGATCATCGGGTAGCCGTAGCAAAGGGAAAACGAGCTCACCCTCCTACATCATCATCAGCATCATCATCATCCATAAGTGAAGAGGATGGTTTGCCAAACTCTAGGATCTCACCACCCGAGTACTTGAGTCAACTTCCTCCAATCCCCAACGAATCAGCGGAATTTCGACAAACTAAAGGAATGGTGAAGAATTTGGGCCGTTGGATCATGAAGCTTCACAAGAAAATGAGCAAAAAGTGAGGTTTAAGGGATGTTTGGTATTAGACTTTTTCAAACAATGATGTGTTGAACTTGTGTGTTTCTTAGAATCTTGTGTTAGTACTTAACTTGTATGTGAACTAACTCAACATTGCAGGATGATAACATTTATTGTTATCGATTTTCGGAAATTAAGCCACCGTTTGGCTTAACCTCTTCTATGGTAAGTTATTGTCATCGGATTAATCTATGTATAAATGTGTGTTAGAACCTATGTATTTAGTAGTTTTCTATTACATATTAGTAGTTACATATGATTGAGAACAATTTTCGGGTTTTGAACGAATAACGCAAAATTTGACATATGTTCTGTTTAAATTAGCACTTTTTGATGGCGGATTTGGCGGATCCAAAATATGGGATCCGTCTGTTTATATTTTTGGCTCCGCCAAAATAGAACCTGCGGATTCTGCGAAACCCAAATAAGGGATCCGCATTTGTTATCGATTGGATCCGCCGTATCCAATAGTAACTTTTTCTAAATTCCCGACTAATCCCGATCCTTAGATTATTGATTCTAGTTTTTAGGTTTATTCTACTGATCATTAGGAACATTAGGATGTTTTAGGAATACTTAGAATCATAAGAAATCAATTTCCCACCAAAATTTGAAAATTCAAATTTTCCATGTGAGTTACCTTTCTGTAACAAGCAAGGAACCCTCAAATTGGTTCCTTGAAATCCGTGAGAACATCACATCAACAGAATTTCCACTCACTCCTTGCATTTACTGCAAATCTTCTAAAATTCATTCAACTTAAGCTCTATGGTTTGACTTAAATGATGTGACTAGTACAAATTTTTGTTCCAAATCATTAGGAACCAACATTCCTCATTGGATCAACATCAAATCCAAACAAAAAGTTCAATATTCTTACTGTCTATAAATTAGAAAAATCGGGATCATCAAAACTCACTCACTCACCATCATCTCCAACCATCAATCCTGTACTCTAGAACAAATCTTCTCACTTTTCAAATGACAAAATCAAGTAACTCATCCACAAGCAGACCCGCAAGAAGGACAGCTCGTATGAGTGTCCGTCCTTGTTGCTTCGTGAACTTAGCTAATTCATCATCAGAGGAGTCATCTCCACTCAACATATCCTCACCAATAGCCAAAGAGAATTTTCTCAACCTTGCTACTCCAACACCACCTAACACCATCATCAACATACCACCTCCAACAATCACTCCTGTAGCAACCACACCACCACCCGCTCCATCACAGCCTACTAGATCACCTTCACCACCACATTCACCACAACTTCAGCCCCTAGAGTTATTTAGAACTCCACCTTCATCACCTCATCCATATTTGGATGATTTGGAAGACCTTTAACCAAGGTCAACCAATCCTCCTCCCATGACCTTTGAAGGTCAAACACCAATGCTCTTCCATCCCATTTATCGGGATATCCATGGTCCTCTCTACCATGATTCACCACCACCTCAACCACAAACACAACCCCTCTCACCAACATCCACACTCATTGCCATTGATGAGGCAATGCGGATCAATACACCACAAACCAATGAAGAGATCAATGAGGAGCTCACCCACCTCTATGCTCTCTCCAATATGGTGGATTCCCGCCTTGGAGAAGCCATGGATCTTCAACTCCATCACTCCTCCAACATCAAAAAACCAAACACCACCATCAAACAACCAACCACTACCACCTCCAAACAACCAACCACCACCACCACCACAAGCCATTGAGCCCACTCTTCCTCCCAACTTTCCAAGGCATGACTGCTCACAATGCGAGAGGACCGTTCACTTGGCCCAAAGGACCAACATCTTGGTCCATGAGCTTCAAAATGAGATGAGGTTCATTTTGAACCATATTCTCGAACGCCTAAATGCAATCTCTCATCCTCCGCAATAGGCAATTTTTAGTTTCTTCCTAGTCTCCTTTTATAGGATTTCATAGGATTGTTTTAGGCATTATCTATTTTTAGGAACTTTTTCTTTTTATGTAACATCATGGTTTGTGACTTATGTCACAAACAATTTTCAAGTAATGAATGTTATATTTATGCTTATGGGTGATCACTATTTGGCATAATATCTTGGTTTGTTTGATTTACTAACATTATTGTATGATTGGTTTGAATTCTCATAATAATTTGACCCCTTCTACTTAGGTGCATTTTTTATCAGACAAGTATTTTTGACTTTTTTTAAAGCCAAATGGGTTGAACTATCATGTTTGGTTGACCTATACATAAGCATTATGCTACTTGGTTAGATTGATTCACAACTAACCTTTGTTTTGTAGCTTTTCTCAACCTTGCATCATATACGTTGGTACCCTAGCAACGGGGAGTATTGATCGAGGGGGAGTATATCATATACTAACTTATTATTTTATAGCATTTCTCATCCTTGAAACGTATACGTTGGTACCTTAGCAATGGGGAGTATACATCGAGGGGGAGCATATCATATTCTAACCATTTGTTTTGTAGGATCATGCATCATAACCTTGGCACTCCAATTAGGGGAAGTATTATACAAGGGGGAGGTTTACAAGTTCTCAAAATCATTGAAACAATCTTGGTACTCCAATTTAGAGGGAGTAATAACCAAGAATTGTTCACCACATTCCGCTACGCATATCTTCTTTTTGTTTCGACAAAAAGGGGGAGATAGAATTAAGTTCATACATCATTGTGATCATCACAGTACATATTTTTCATGCTTAAAATAGTTTTTAAACTTGCATAAAACTAACTTACTCTATATTTTTAAAAAAGACTTTCACTTTACTTATTACATTGCTTAAAAATAAACTTTATGTTTTGTCATCAACAAAAAGGGGGAGATTGTTAATACAAATATCGTCCTAAAAACGTTATTTATATTTTACGATCTTTGCTTTATTTTGTTAATGACAATTATAAGGTTTATTTTTAGCAAAGCATAAATATAAGTTAAAGTCTTTTACATTTATAGTAACAAGTCTTTAAAAAAATATTTACACATTACATGATCACTAGAATTCACATTGCATATATACATTTTACATTTACATGTTTTACTTTTATTTCTTAAATTAGAAATATTAAACATGACATCATGGCATACCTCATTTTGATATCTTTAGGATATCTTGAGGATTTAGGTGATATCTTGTATAGATCTTCAAGCTAAAGAGTTGACTTTGGAAGATATGGAAAGATTGTGCAAGATATGGGAATATCTTAGCTGTCTGGTTCCCTCGGAACCAAACACCATAACTGGCAGATCCCAGAATTTGGATCCGCCAAATCCGTGCCCTGTTGATCAGCTTTGCTTATAAATAGCAAGCTGATCATTCAGGCACAATCATCACTCATATAGCCTAAATTATATATTCATTCATTTGTACATTACTAACCCATATCTTTCATTCATTTCATAGATCTCACTTTTGTAGCAAAGAAGATCAAGCATACAAGCTTCAACATACTTACTGTTGCAAGTTTTATTAGTTAGATATTGTGTGATTTGTTAGTGTTCACACATCATTGTTATACCTTTCATTCAGTAGAGTTTGGTTAGTGTTTTAGTCCTTAAAACACAAAGAGTGTCGGGAGTGGTTGTACCCTTGTTAAAGAACCAACGGGAGTGGTTGTACCCTTGTTAAAGAACCAACAGGAGTGGTTGTACCCTTGTAAAGAACCCGGTGTTTAGCTTAGTACCGGATAAAGTGTAAGCGGCGTGTATAAAGGTTTTCTCCGTCGAGAAGGGAGTTTGTTTCTTAGTGAAGAAAAACTCTCGAGTTAGAGACTCGAGGAGTGGAGTAGGGCAAGGAAGATAGTCCTTGTAGCCGAACCACTATAAATCTCCGTGTTGTGGTTTGATTGTTCCTATCCTTACTTACTTAACTAAGGAATGACTTCAGAATGACATCCCTAAGGGGGAGATTGTTAGCATTACTTTTATTAGAAAGTAATAGAAGCGATGGCCATTCTATATTTAGGAACTATTTAACGTTTATATGTAATATGTAAGAGTCTAGTAACGGGCTATAGGAAGTAATCGAATTGGCTAATAGCTTAGTCCAAATAGGTTAAGTCTTATATAGTCAAGCCCAAGGGAAACTAAGCCCAACCCAAGCCCATAAGGCGTTGGAGGGTATTTTTAAGCAAACATGTCTCACTTATTTGTGTGCTTGTGTGTGTTTCTAGTGTGTGATAATACGAAGCCTCTCTCCATCTCTCTCTCTCTCTCTCTCTCTCTCTCTCTCTCTATCCACCACCGCCACATCCATCACCACCACCACCACCACCACCATGAACACCATCAAGTCACCATATTTATGTGTAGTGTGTTGATTAGAATGAGAGCCTACAAAGATGCTTGTATTCCCTAGTTACAAGTTTTAATCTTTGGGTTAAAGATGTGTGATTAGGGTTTTCAACTATTCTTGGGTTTTCCTTTACTAGATTGGGATTTACATTGGTTTTACTAATTTGTTTACTTCACGATTATTAGTTTTCACTTACTAAACCCTTAACGACATTATGAATTATTATTATCCTCATTTTGGGTTTTGATGTTACACGTTTTGGTTATTAACCCATGCGTAAGGTCTGGTGCAATGGTGTCACGTATTATTGTTTGGCTTTTGAACACCGATTCTGGTTTGTGTAGTTTAGGACGCTGGTTTGAGGGTGGATTGATCTAGTTCCATTCTTGATGTGGGTAACGAGAGAGAGAGGTACAAAGGAGGCGGGAAGACCTATAGCCAAAGTGGTGATCAAACATGTGAGTCAAGACCTGATGGTGTTCCTGTGAGTGTTCTTGTTGAAAAAATTCACGACATGGAACGCAAGTTACTTGATGGTAAGTTTGTGTTAGTGGATGATAATGGGGTCCTGTTTATACCTATGAATGTTGTAAGTGAAAACTACTCTGTAACACCCCCAATTTCGTGATACGCAACGGAATTCAAGCTGGGTGTTACTCGACGGCACAACAGTTATAATAATAGAAAACGATCTCTAATTGAGTCATTTTAAAAGATTTATCATTCGAATATCAGAGTTTACAAAATGTGGTCCCAGTAGTTTTACAGATTGTTAAATAAGTTTCGAATGATAATTAGATTTTAGCCTTCTATCAGTATCTGTGTCCCTCCGTGCCATCCTCGTTCATTATGGACCTAAGATAAACATGCTTAAAGTGTCAACACAAAGGTTGGTGAGTTCATAGAGTTTATAAGCAAAGTAGTTGATTTCAATAGTTTCAAGTTTGAGTGATGATTGTAATAAATAAAAATATCAATAAAACGAATCGTGGCTACGTTGTTTTACACCCTTAGTTATCAGTTGAACACAAGTTTCAAGTTTAGTAGACAGTGGGCCCCATTGTTGCACCCATAAATTCAGTAGTGGTAGTACCGTATCATTACAGTATCATAATATTGTCCTAAGCCTCATGACATGCAAATGTTAACAGTAGGACATCACAAGAGTGATGTAAATTACTAACATAATTAAATGTAGTAATAATGCCTTCGGGTAGGAGCTTGCCAACTCCCTATTTAGTCACAAATAAAGTGCATTTGTCTATCAATCCGGCTAGCATTATAGCTATCTATCCGGCTAGTACAAATGGGTCGTCAACCTCCAATAGATCTATTCACTATATTCGCGTTCACTCGCACGTGATTAATGGCTCATGATATGAGAGTCTTTTTAGTGGCAATAGTGTAAGCTTAGGCAATATCAATCAGGATAGTATACAGAAAAATACTTGTGTTCAGGTTTGTAGCATGTAGTTCCCCACAAGTTTGGAAACGTATAAAAGTGGGACTATGAACTCACAGTAATATGTAAAAGTTTAGAGTACTTGTGAGAGTAAAAGCAAGTAGTTGAGCATGTATCTCCCCCAAAGATAGTACGAAATAATTGAAAATAGGGGCCATGAACTCACCTTAACGTGTAGTGGCGTAGGTATTGCAAAATAGAATCAAGTAGCAAGGCACAACCGTACATGGTCGGCACGACCTAGAAGATAATAACTTATCTTATAAATATGTCACGTGGAAAGTAATTGATACGTATGAGTTTCAAAAGACAGAGCGTTTTAGTTTTCGTGGAATATTTGTATAATTGTTTGTAAAAAGTTTAGTATCTCATTCGTGTGGTGGTATGAAGTCATAGACTCAGACAAAATTCACGTCGAAGCATAAAACATATAGCACAAGTATAAAAGGTAATAAACACGTAAGGATCAAATAACAATTAAGCAAAAGATGACGCGTTTATTTATATAACTTCTAAGTTGTGTAGACTTGATTTAAAATGCGTGTTCTCGATATGTTGTCATATATTATAGTTTTCGTTACGATAATCTTAATCCAGATAACAAAATCCAAATACTAAACCCAAATCAAATAACAACACCCCTGTGGTGTTTTTCGTGGCTTAAACCGAAACCAGGACACACCCTATGTTTCTTATTCTTTTCAATTTCATTATTGAAGCTTCACATATTAACCACATTTACCTTACTATATTAAAGGGCATATATATCATTATATTCGAGTACATAATACTCGTGTGAATATTTTCCATTGTTTAATAATAATGCATTTCATTCAAAATAATTTACAATACACAAGTATATCATATTATTACAACAATATAATACATTTGCCATTAAATCTATAAACAAATTAGTACGTACAGCACGCCTTGTTTCTTGTTATTATTACTTATTATAAATTTTCATATTACACATACTTAACATGATAATGTAATCTAATTAATTTTCATTTACACAACTGCTCAACCTAACTTATAAGTTATATGAAAATAATCTCATACTTATTGTTTTACACACTCTTTTTGTTACTTCTCGTCAAACTGCAACTAGGCATCACCCAACACCCTTATGGTGTCGTTGAGCCGAGACACATAACAAAGCAAACAAACACCCTCTCGGATTTGGTTGTACCAAACCGAGGGTTAACAAACACCCTCTAAGGTGTTGTCGAGCCAAGATTACAACACAACTATCACACCCCACTATCACACCCCCTTGGGTGTCTCTTTAAACCAAACCAAAGCACACCCTTTTCGGGGCTGAAAATAAGAAAAACAAACACCCCCTGTGGTGCAGAAAACTCAGCAGCAAACGTACCCTTTTGGGCTGTCGTGGGGAACGAGATGAACAAGTCAAACCACACCCTTGAGGGCTGTTATACACAAAACCAAACGCAACCTTTTTGTGCAAAAAATAAGCAACGAATTGCAACCTTTAGGGGCTGAAATCAGCAGCTCCAAATGCACCCTTCGTGTAGAAAAATAAACAAACAAAACGCACCCTTTAGGGGCTGAAATAAGCAAAACAAACACCCCTGTTGCGCAGGAAAATTCAGCAGCTAACGCACCTTATTTTGTGCATAAAAATTAGCATCAAACGCGCCCTTTATGTGCAGAAGATTCAGTAGTAAATATGCCCTTTATATGCAGAAAATTCAGCATCAAACATGCCCTTTTTGGGACTATTTTGCAGGAAACAAATGCCCCTGCTGGGGCTGTTTTGTAGCCAACAAACGGCCGTTGTTGGGTGCTGGTTTGTAGCAAGGAAACACCCAATTTTGTACAGAAACTAGGCAAACAAAATGCACTCTTTGTGCAGAAAATAAGCAAGCAAAACGCGCCCTATTTCTGTGACTGAAAACAACTTCCCAATACAAAACATGCAAATTTCCCACCTTCTCAAGACTTGCACATTTTTGTTGTTCTCGTTTCCTTGTAACCGAGTCAAAAGCCATAAGTCACAAATAAGCTTAGAAATAATTTAGAAACCAAAATAAACCAATCAGCCCCTTAGTGGGTTTCGAACCCGTGACCTCTAGGTCTGGGTTTTCTCTCTTGTCGAGACCAAATGCAACCACCCTCTTAGGTGTCTTGTTTTCTCGAACACGATCACAAACAAACAACATACTCATGTGTTTGGTTGTACCAAACTGTGAGTAAACAAACACCCATTAGGTGGTTTTTCCAGCCGAGGCAAAACAGGCCCGAACCAAACAAGGCTAAACGCACCCTATGGTGGTGGGTGAGACTAACAACACAACAACAACCAACAGGTTTAGGCTTTTGGTGTCGTGCACTGGGCAACAAACGAACACCCCTGATAGGGTCGTTGCTGTGATCCAAGTTCCATGACAAACACACTCCTGATGGTGTGATTTTAAGCCGAACCCAATCACAAAACCACACAATCCATAAGCCATGAAAATAAGCTAATAAAAATAAGGCAAAACAAATCCCCTTTCGGGTTTAGCTACTGACCCGAATGTAGAATCTACAACCATCACAACGACAACCCCTTCTTGGGGCTGCCGTGGCTCGGACCAAACCAAACCCACACCCTCTTGGGGGTGGGCTGTTAGCAGCCGAGAAACAAACCAAGACACACCTCCTTCGTGTGTCGTTAACCAACCTGAGACGCACCCTGGTGAAACTAAATACACCTAAACACACAAATAATACAAACATGTACGCCCCTTGTGGTTCTCTTTTGGATCGACAACAAACAAGCACCTTTTGGGTGATTTTATGTTTGGCCGAAAGTAAGCCAAACAACCCTTGGCAGCTGGGTCGCGACAACAAACCAAATGTACCCATGGTGGGCTATGTAAGGACCGAGACAAACAAAACCCAACGCACCCTAACGGGGTTGTGGTGGCTGACCTGAAACAACAAACACACCCTTCGGTGTGGCTTGTGGCACGCAAATAAACACCGTCTGTTTGACAGTTTTATCGAAGTAAAAACGCACCTTAAGTGGGTGACTCAGTTGGACCGAATCCAAGACAAATCATATAAGCTCAACGAGCTTAATATTAGAACAACTAATCAAAACTTTTAAGATAGGCCAAAACAAACACACCTATTTAATCATGATTTCACCACACGAAATTATATCAAAAAACGTTTTTGGCTTAAATGATCCACGAAAACATTATAACATGTTTTATAATCGGGTTATTAAATAGAAAGAACAATAAGAACGAGGTTAAGGTTCAATCTTACCAAAGATTGAGTAGAAGGAGAGAAATTAACTCGAATCAAAACAACAGCAAGCAAGACTCCTTGGTCTTTGATCTACTAGTTTCCAGCCTCAAAAATGGAAGGGGAGGTGGTGGCAGAGGAGAGGTGTGTTAGCAGTGAAGAGGATGCATGTAGGTTTGGTTTATATAGCCTAAAAAATCAAGTCTTGTTCACTGGTTATGTATACGTGCATATATATACACCATATGAAATTGTATGGTGTAGTTTGTAGCTATGTATCTTGGTTTGATCATGTATGTTTATAGGGTGATTCGAATGGTGTAACATTTTGTACCATGCATATTTGAATGTTTCATAATTAGAACACGTATGGTGTGAAGTAATGTATATGTATATAGAATCATATGGCACAATCTTCATACACGTACATATAGGATCAGTATTAGCATGTTATGGTATGGTATGGATGACAATACATATTAATAGTTTAAGGTATAGTTTGATCCCGGTAATTACTAGTGTTAAGTCCTTAATTCACGGAACTTAAAACCGGGTAACTTAAAAATATAATACTTATAAAAATGTCAAAGTTTATCAATATACTCCAACCAATAATATTAGACGTGTGGTAAGTTTAACGGAGAGCGTATACGTTGATAAAACATAAGTTTGAGTACTCGTATTACGTAAAGAGTATAATGTAAAAACAACAAAGTGGCAATAGTTCAAATGAAATATGACTATTGATGAATTTGAGTATATTTTGAACATAAAGACTCATCCTAATCTTGTGTTGGTCGTGAGTAAAATTCACAAGATTAAACTTTTGTGGTTGTTACTAAAAGTAATATCATTTAATAAAAAAAAAACGTAATAATAATTGGTATTAAATATTTACAAATAGACCTGAAATATGCGAGGTGCAACCCTTGTTTGGTTACTTGGTCGCAAGATTCAAAATAGCAATGAAATAAATATATTTTAAAATTGATGCATTAAAGACTTGTAACTTGAGCTTTAGATCTTTTACTTTAGAGTTTGTAAAATAAAATAAAACAAAGTTTGAAATGATGCATTAAAGGGTTGTACATTAGCATTTGAAGTGTTGTACTTTAGTATTTATGATTTAATTACATAAAATCATGGTTATAATAAGTTAGGGTTTCGTGAAACTTCTAATAAATGGCTAACGTTTAGTTTGAACGTTTAATAATCGTACGTTAACGAAATAACGTAAAGTGGTAAATAAGAGTTGAAAACTTTTATACTTAACGTATAAGGAATGTTTATTTGAAACGTACTTACGACATGTTGGTGTTGGTGAGCACGTTTATTGAGAATGTGAGTTACGTCACATTAGTTTGTTGTTGTTTAATCTATTAAAAAAATGGACGTAGAAAATGGATAAGTATTCTTTATTTAGAATGTGTATTAGTTTTGTACAAGTGAAAATTTACCGTTGGTTACATACTCGATGTTTGATGATAAAAAACCTTGCAAGTTTGTTGGATCTGTTTCGTCTAAGGATCCTAATACCTGTTGTGCAAACAACCCTAGTGTTGTAGACGTTGACATAAGTGGAAGCCTAGGGTCGAGTGCACTTAAGCGTACTTATGATTGTGTATCTTTTGTGGACAAACCTGATCCAATGGATATTCCGAAGCTGTCTAATTCTGATGTACCTAGAGGGTTATTATTTGGAGACGATGAGCGTGTGAAAGGGGTAGAAGTGCAGGTTCTTGTTGCCCCGGTTTCATTTGTTAAAATAGTTGGTGCTGATTCTGTTGTAGCTAGAAAATACGCGAAAGGTTAACTTTCGAACACTTGATACGGGTAAACCTTTAAATGAAAAGGTTGAGGTACAAATTCCTTTGTCTTCAGTTTTGGATGCGAATTATTGGTTTGAAAATAGCTTGTTCGGATATTCAGATAGTTTTTTTGCTTTCTAAATTTTATGATTTTCATTCCATATCGTGATCATCTTATATTTTGTAGGATTGTATCGGTTGTATTGATGGCACACACATAGGGGCGTGCATCCCAGAGAGCGAACAAATGCCTTACATAGGTAGAAAAGGGTTACCTACTTTCAATGTGATGGCAGCGTGTGACTTTGATTTATGCTTTACCTTTATATCAGTTGGATGGGAGGGATCTGCACACGACACACGTGTATTTCTCACTGCCATTAACAATCCATCAATGAACTTTCCAAAACCACCCGAAGGTAAATTTAATTGCCTATTATATTGTATTCTAAATTTTCAAAGGCACTAACTTTTATGTTATAAGCAGGTAAGTATTATTTAGTGGATAAAGGATATCCGGATAAAAAAGGATATTTGGTTCCATATCCAAAGACTAGATACCATAAATCACAGTTTGAAAATGAGTCGCCTAATAACATGCAAGAAAGTTTCAATCGTTCCCATTCGTCTCTGCGAAGTGCGATTGAGAGATCATTTGGAATATTGAAAAAACGATGGAAGATACTCGGTAAAATGCCTAAATACAGCGTGAAAACTCAACTCGATGTAATTATGGCTGCATTCGCCTTGCATAATTACATTCGTAATAATGACAAAGAAGACACGGTGTTCACGACATTTGAACAACATCCAGATTACATGGGAGGTGAAGAACTTCGTGACATATGTGGCTCGAATGCAAATAATGATGATATTTCTAGTGCAACATCCACCGAGATGAAACAGATTCGCAATGATATTGCCACTTCAATATGGAATGCACGTCGTCGGTAGTACATTACTAGTGTATAACGGTATTATGAAATGTTCAGCATGTAAACGTAACTTTATTATTTATTTAGACAATTTTCTATTGAAATATGTATATGTCCTTTTACGTCATTTTACATATATATAAATACAACTACAGCTATATTACCAAACGTTTTTATTTAAAAAAACAGCTACTGCTCACAGCTACTGCTCACTGCTACTGCTCCTTTTACCAAACACAACCGTAGTCATAAGACCAGCTAATAAGCTAACATGTACAAACACCTCCTAACACATTTATAGACCTTAGCGCTCTGTTCTCGAGTTTTTTTTAAGGAATGGAAGGGGATGAGAAGGGAAATAAAAAATATGGGTGTTCTTAAGTTTTTTTTTAAGAAGGAAGAGGAGGGGACGGGAAGGTAGGAGGGAGGGAAGGTATGGGCTTTTTTGTGTATATCTGTTCCGTCCAATTTTGGGGGATTAGGAAGGGAAGCGGGTTATTAACATCATGGGCTTGTGTAAAATTACAAATATATCCTCATTATTCATGCACGTTCCATATATTTGACCTAGTTTTCATACTTCACAGCAGCATCTCTGTAACAACGGCCTCCATTTTTCTCTCATTATCACGTAATTTTATCCCTTGAATCTTAGTCTGCAAGTTTGCAATTCGTTATTACTGTAGGTTATATTGTATTTCGTTTGATGTTTTTAAGTTTTCATTGTTTGGTTTGGTGGGTCATGGTTAAACTGTGTCAAAGCTGTACAATCACATATCAAAGGAATAGGGTTGAAAATAAATCCAGAGTTGCTGATGATGATTTTGAAACCATTACTCAAAAACAGAATACAGTAAGACACCATTCATTGTATGTTGTTTCAGTAAGACACCATTCATTACGTTTGAGTGTTGTTGCTTAAATTATAGATTAAGTTAAGTACTCTGATATTCTGTTGTTGCGTTCATTGTATGTTGTTTCAGTTTTGAATCGTGTGTTGTTAATGTAATATGTGTCCTCTTTGATCGGTTTAGTTTTGCTGTAGATGTGATATTTAGTGTTGTTGTTACTTGATTTGTGTGATAATAGTAGGAGTATTGCTAATGTAGTTTATATCCTGAATTATGTGTAAGTTTTTATGCTTCATTGTCGGTTTTATTGAGTTGTAGATAGATGTGATATTGTTGTCGTTCACGTGGTTAAATTTGTTGATATTTTGGTTTACTGGTTTTAGATCTGGATTATTGTAGTGTGTTAAGGTGATTTTGGTAAAGTATTAGATGAAATTGGTGAGAAACTGTTTTATGTAATATCTGTATGTTGTTTCGGTTTTGCTTTCGGATCATCCGTCGTGAATATAGATTTTTATGCTTGATTTTTGTTTTACTAGTAGACGTCTATGCTTTTTTTTTGACAATATTAACAAATCGTGCAATAACAACACTGTTTCACCAGCATTATCATGAATGCTATATAATGATTAGAAATAGTTGAAGAAATTGATCCCTTTGTGTGAGAACAACGGGGTCACTTTAGATAATTTCGACACTAGTGATGACATCCATATTACATCACCAACACCACAATCAGATAAGCTCGCAACTAAATCAAAGAGTAAAAAAAGAAAAGCTGATGAAGAGGATCCAATACGGAGTAAGATTGTGGACTCTCTTGATAATATAGTCCATGCTCTAGACAGGAATTCTAAGGTACTCGGTTTATTTAGAACATAGATTAGTAGTAGTTTATTGTTTATATATATATATATATATATATATATATATATATATATATATATATATATATATATATATATATATATATATATTATATTGATCTTGTCGTAATCTACTTGTTATAAGGTAATTGAGAACTCTCGTCCACATGTGTATACTGAGAAGGAAATTTACCAAGAACTACAGTGCCTGGGTCTTGATCGCGAAGCCATACAGCCTGCGTATGTGTTTTTGCTAGAACATCCGGACAAAACTCGTGGACTTTTTGGCTGTCCTATTGAAGACAGAGTCCTTTATCTGAAAACCTCGATCGGCCTAGACAACTGAATAAAGCTTATTCGGATTGTGTTACCGGTGGGTGATTGTTAGGAACATGTTTTATATAATTTCAAGTCTTGTTCATTTAGATTTAATGTTGCACGATTAGGACTATATTGTTTGTATTTATGGACCGGTTCAATAGTAGTCCTTGGACCGGTCATATTATTTAGTTTATACTTATCTCATGTAAGGGAATATTCCTAAGAATTATTCCCCTCCCAATGCCTATAAATAGAAGGCATGGGAGTCATTCATAGTGTTGGTTTTTCATGTTATGTGCGTAAGCTATGTTTGAGTAACAAGTGATTAATTGAAAGCCGACCACTCTTCTTCTTATTCTTCTTCTTCTTATTCTCTTATCTTATTTAATAGTGCTTATTAGCTTATTCATCTCTTTATACGTAGCTTAATATAGTAGTAGTACGAGTTCTTATTTGTTCTAACGAGTGTGTATTTGAGATTTAGTCGTGACCTACAAGTGGTATCATTCGCCTAGGGATAATTAGGATCGTGTGTTTGAATCATTAGTAGTGTTAATTACGTTGGTTTTATAGTTTTCGAAAAGTTTTGTTCACATCTTAACGTGAAAATTCTCGTTTTTGTTGAAAATAGCTTGGATCTCGTCAAAATTTCACTCATCATCATCGTTTTTTCATATTTTCTACGTTAAGATAGCTTAATCTTCATTAAATCTTTTGATTACTAATCGTTTAAGGTCAAAAACAATCGAGTTTATTGGTTATCTAGACGATTTAGTGTAATCCGTATTATTAGCGTATTGGAAAAGTTGATGAAAAGTGCTAGTTTTGGTTTCTGAGTGAACTTCGACAAGTTAGGGTTTCATCGCAGTTGAAGGGTTTTATCGCAGTTGCAATCCAGATAACTAAGGGTTTTATCGCAGTTTGAATCAAGAAAGATTAGGGTTTCATCGCATTTGGGAAATCTTCAATTATCGCATTTGGGACTCAGTATTAGACTTTCTTGTATTAGAAAGTAGTAATACTTCGACTTAGTTGCTTCTCTTCTCTTGTACAAGAGTTGAGAATTTATCGAACTTGGATTTGTGATAAATCTATCGCACTTTCCATAAATCATCGCAGTTTGATATATTATCTTATCGCTGTTGGATATTTTATCGCAGTTTGCAATAAATTATCGCACTTTAAGATAACATATTTAACTTGTCATTATTTATCGCACTTGATAGTTTTATCGCACTTTCTACTTCGTTATCACTATTGAAGGTTATCGCACTTGGTATATTGTCCTTATCGCATTTGGTGAACTGATCTTATCGCACTTGGTGAACTGTTATCGCACTTGGTTATCGCAGTTGGTGTATTGCCCTATCGCATTTGGTGAACAGTACTTTATCGCATTTGAACAAAATCTCTAGATTTCTAAACCAACTTAACCTACATCATCAACACATATCTTAATTATCTTAAAAGATCCAGATATGTCTCAACCACCTCATTTCAACTACTACTACCAGCTACAGCAACATCCACAACAACAACAGCAATTTCACCCTCAGTATCAACAACAACAAGCATTCGTACAACAACATCAATTTCTCTCTCCACCACAAGTATCCCCACAACAGATCATGCAACAAGATCAACAACTGCAGAATTATTCTTCCTATTCCAGAGAACCTCATTGGTTTAACAAAATGTGTGAGGCAATTAGTAGTCAGCAATCACGTCATGAAGCTGGAAGTCAAGAAACTCCACCAATGCTAACTCCGGGTAACTACGTGCAATGGGCTAGTAGATTCCTCAGATTCGTTGAACTGAAAAAACCTCATGGTATCTATCTCAAGAAAGTTATTGAAGAAGGACCATATCCTATTCCAGCTACTGTTGTTCCAGCAACTTCAGAGAGAGAAGAAACATCCACACCCACTCCGGTTGCAAACTACACAACTGAGCAAACATTACAACAAGAAGCAAACCAATTGGCTATGTCTTTCATACTTCAAGGGATTCCCAATCCTATCTATCGAAGTATTGATGCTCAAAAGACAGCCAAAGATATGTGGGAACATGTTCATCTTCTCATGGAAGGGACAGAGTTAAACCAGGAAGATCTTGAGTCTAAATTGTATATGGAGTACACCCACTTCATCATGGAACCAGGGGAAACCATTGAATCTTACTATCACCGTTTCACCAACATTATCAATGACCTTGATCGTCATGATATAAAGTTACCAAAGATTGCTGTCAACTCAAAATTCCTTGGATGTCTTGGTCCTGAATGGCAAAAGTATGCAACTTTTGTAAGGAAGACAAAGAAAATTAGTGATGTCAAATATGGACTCATGTATGATTACCTCAGACAACATCAATCAGAAGTGGATAAAGAAATTGCAGCACGAGGAGGTTTCACACCCGCACCAACATCAAACTCACTTGCTCTCGTTGCTCAATCTAACTTCTCTTTACCACACCAGGAATTTGGCCACTCATCGTTTCAACCAAGTCCTCCACCCCAACCTCATAATCAAATCATTCCTTATGAAGCACCACAACAATACTCTGATAACCAGCTGGTTCCATACAACAACACCGATTCAATGCTGTACTCAAATGCAGATTATGATGATGAAGAGGATGCTTTCAACTCTCTTAATGAAGCATTTGGATTGATTGCTAACGCATTTGGAAGATTCACCAAATCCAACAACCGTCTTCGTTCATCTTCAAATACCAGGAATCAGGCAGTTGTTCATGATGGCAGAGTTGAAATTCAAAACAGGTCTTCAGGCAGATATGGTTCAGGAAATCGTGGATATGGTACTCAAAGGGTTCAGTCAGGAGGAAATAGGTTCAATACTGCAGGGGCAAACAGAAACAGTATGGGGAATGTTCAGAGAGGAAATTCGAATGTTGGGAATGGTCAGAAAGGCATTGCTAATACGTCTATCACATGCTACAATTGTGGGGGGAACGGTCACATGGCAAACGCTTGTCCGAAGCCAAGAACAATGGGCAGTGCTTATCACAAAGAGGCTCTTTTGATGGCACTCAAAGATGAAAAAGCTGCTGGAAGGTTGACTCAGAATGATCAAAGTTTTATGGCTAATGTGGAATCAGATGATGAAATGGAAGATCTAAAGGCAAATGCTGCAGTCATGCTTATGGCTAATATGCAAGAAATGAATCTGTCCGAGTCAGGCCCGGTCTATGATACCGATGGTCTTTCTCAGGTACCTGATTCTACATGTCTCATACATGAAATTGCGTCATCATCTGTATCTTCATCTACAAATGAAATTTTTGACCAACATGATTCATTTTCATTACCATCTGATGATCAAATTAACACGGTTGTATCATTTGATGATGATAAAACCGTTGTTTCGTTTGATGATCTCATTGATGATGACCATTGTGATCATATTGATCAAAAAGATCATTTGAATGATCAAGATTCGGAGTTACAGGCCTTGTTATTGACCACCCAGTCACAAATAGAAAAATGCAATGACATCAATCAGAAGCTCAAAGATAAAATTGCATTGTTAACAAAGGATAATGAGTGCTACCAACAACAACTTTCAGGATATCTAAAACAAGATAAACGTGAAAAAGGTTTTGAAATAGCTTTTCAACAAGAATACGTAAAGGTTCAAAATTTAGAAAGTCAAGTACGTGAGCTAACTATTGCCAAAGCTGAGCTTTTCTCACAAAAAGAAAAAGATCAATTTGAATTCAAAAAAACAAATTGATGCTTTAACTTCTGAGTTGTTAAAAACTCAATCTGAACTTTCCACATCTCAGAAGGATCTTCTTGAAGAAAAGCAAGCCACTAGGAAATGTGTTGACTCCTATCTTGATCAAATTCTGGATTTGGAAACCAAACTCAAAGAATTTCAAAACATTGTGTATAAAACGGGTAATTCTGTAACGCAAATTCAAAAGAATGTTGTGAAACCGAGTCCTAAAGGAGTAAGTTTTGCACTTGGCAGTGACACACCCCGAAATTTACACAAAGCACTCAAAGACAATCCCAAGTTATACAATGCAACATTTCTGTTAGATGATACCTTTCAACGTGTTGTTATGTATTATGTTGATGAAGAAACTGATTTTCTGAAAAACAAGATTGAGGGTCGATCAGATTCACAAACAAAATTTTCAAAGATACATTATGATTATAATGCACGACCTCATTTGAGCAAATCATTTGTCCCTCCCAAGGATCATCCAGAACAAACGTTAACATACACAAACATAAGTGCTCCCTCGTCTATAACTTCTGTCCCCACGACTGCTGCACATTTCAAAGATTGTCTGACAGAGGATCTTGCTGATCCACAAATGCCTCCAAAATGTCGGGTTCTTCGATATTTTAAGACATTTATGGACGACATTTCTCTTTTGGAGAATGAAATTGAGTTTAGTTCTCAAATTCCTGTCTCTTCTTTTCTTTCTCCTGTTCAAAAAGAAAAGAAAGAGATTCTTCGAAAGAAAATTCTTCCTCATGTCAGAAATCTGAAGAAATGCGCAACAAAATGGGAAGAGGAGTTACAAACGGAAGTAGCATCTATGCAAACCATTTTCAAAGCTAAAGATGACAAGATTCAACGTCAAAAACTTCAACGGAAATTTTTAGCAAACGAAAATGATCGACTCTTGGAAAAGGTTTTGTGTTATGACGTAGTGTCTGTGATTATGAATTCGCTCTATGAATCTGGTAATGCTGTACTTGTGAATGATCATGCTGTGGATAGTAAGATGTTGCGTATGGAGATTGATAATCTGGAACATGAGAATGAGATTCTTCGACAGCTCAATAATGATGTGGAAAACAAAGCTTTTAATCTTCAAAAACGGTTTGACTGGTGTCAAAAACAGAGTGTTGAATTTGAACTTAAATTTCAACATCTTATAGCATCTTTATCATTTCAAAACAGTCATGTTCCTGAAAAGTTTAAGGAAACAAAAGCATTTTTAAGAATTAAATGTTTTGAAAATGAAAAGGAACTGGATGAAATTCTTCAAAACCGAAATGACACAGTCCGCCTCAATCGAAAATTAGATTCTCAAAATCAAGAGTTCCAACACATCATTATTGATTTGAAGAAGAAAATCAGAGTTTTAGACACAGGCAAAACAAACACTCATAAGATTGCCCCAGGGATGTATGTAGTAAACAAAGAACATACCCAAGCATCTGATGTAACCACTAATTCAGCTACTTGTACTTCCACAGGACTAGAAACCCCACCTAAGGTCAGCCATTCCAAGACTCACAAGAAACAGAGGAAGAATAGAGTCAAGAAACATAGGATGAAGTTATCTCAGTCTGCAGAAGTTCCAGTTAGTAGTTTGAATAAGACAAATGTAACATCAGAAATAGAATTGCACTTATCTGAGTCTAGTTCTAAGATTGATGTAACAAATGCTGAATCTTTAAATGTTAATGAAGATGTTTTGGTTGATGCTACTTGTGTTTTTTGTCGTAATAGCATACTATCTGGTAATCATACACAATGTGTTGCTAAAACTTTGCTGACTAAGAGAAAGAAACGAAATAGTGGCGCTTCCTCTAGGCTTAAAACCAGTGCAAAGTCCATTTTAGGAATGCCCCCACTAGATGTTTCTGAGAAGAATATGGAAAAGCCCAAATCCAAGACTACAAAGTCACCTAGTGCATACATTAGGAAAAAGGCAGAGACTAGTTGGACCTGGCAACGTTGGTTACAGAACACTTTTGGTTTTAAATGGTTACCTAAAGTACTAACCTCTTGTGTTACTAACCCAGCGGATCCAACCGTTATCAAATCTCCACCTGTTTCCAATGTTTGTAATGCAGGTGATTCAAATCGTCCTTTGGATTGTTGATAGCGGGTGCTCCCGACACATGACCGGCAATCTCAAACTGCTTCAAAACTTTATTGCTAAGTTTATCGGAACGGTCAGATTCGGGAATGATCACTTCGCTGCAATTATGGGCTATGGGGATTACATTAATGGGAACATCGAAATCAGCCGTGTGTATTATGTTGAAGGCCTTGGTCATAATTTGTTCTCCGTGGGACAATTCTGCGATGGAGATTTGGAAGTAGCATTCAGGGAGAAAACTTGCTTTATTCGTGATCTTCAAGGGAACGATCTCATGAAAGGGAAACGTGGCACCAGTCTGTATACTATCTCACTTGAAGGCATGACAGCATCTACTCCTATTTGTTTACTCTCCAAGGCTCATCCCACAAAGGCTTGGTTATGGCACAAAAGATTGTCTCATCTCAATTTTAAAACAATCACTGACCTTGCCAAGAAGAAATTAGTTGACGGTCTACCTAAATTCAGATATGTCAAGGATCACTTGTGTTCTGCGTGTGAACAAGGGAAAAGTCACCGTGCTCATTTTCCTCCCAAAACAGAACACAGCACAGATCATGTCCTACAACTGCTTCATATGGATTTGTGTGGTCCGATGCGAGTTCAGAGTATTAACGGGAAGAAGTATATTTTGGTAATCGTGGATGACTACTCACGATGGACTTGGGTCTATTTTCTTCGGACTAAAGATCAAGTTCCTTCTATCCTCATCACGTTTCTCACCAAGATTCAAGTTCAAGTCCGCAACACCGTCCGCATCATCAGAACAGACAACGGGACTGAATTTAAGAATCAAATCATTCGGGAATTCACTGAGAAACAGGGTATTGTTCATCAGACTTCAATAGCTCGCACTCCAGAACAAAATGGTGTAGTTGAAAGACGAAACCGTACGCTTGTGGAAGCAGCTCGAACTATGTTGATCAATGCTCAATTACCGGATTATCTTTGGGCTGAAGCTGTCAACACTGCTTGTTATACTCAGAATCGTGCCATGATCAACAAATGACACAGCAAAACACCATATGAGCTTATACAAGGAAGAAAACCAAACATCAACTATTTTCACGTCTTTGGAGCATTGTGTTATCCGAAGAATGATAAGGATGATCTTGGTAAACTTAAGGCTAAAGCAGATATTGGGATATTTGTAGGATACTGTGAGAACTCCAAGGGATACCGAATTTGGAATCGTCGGACCGGGGAAATTCAAGAGACTATACACGCTAATTTTGATGAACTCACTGAAATGGCTTTTGAGCAAGACCGCTTGGAACCCGTAAACAATCGTCTTAACTTCCCTGAATCTTCGGCTGCACCCCTACCTTTCAACAGGAAGGATTTGGAAGATTTGTTTGCACCAATGTTTGATGACGTTCGTGTTACTAGTGCATCATATGCTTCCACCAGTTCCGCTGCTCAACATGTCATATCACAAGCACCTGATCCATCAGCATCTACCTCTACCGTAGTTGCTGCCGATGCACCACAACCTGAACTATCATCATCAATGGACACAACACCTCAACCAGCAGTTGAAGATTCTTCCCCCACTTCTAATCAGGTTTCCACACCATCAGATTATGACGGGAACGCTTTCTTCAATCCATTTGCTCCACCACCAACAATTCCAGAATCCGTAGAATCCTCCTCGAGCAATATGGACCCGTCAGATCATCATCACAACATTCAACATTTTCCATCCACCCACAAATGGACAAGAGATCATCCTTTGGTAAACATAATTGGCAATCCTAACAATCCAGTCCTCACAAGACAAAAACTTCATTCAGACAGTGAACATTGCATGTATGCACTCACTGTTTGTCAATCTGAACCTAAAAACATCAAAGAAGCCCTTACCTACGACAATTGGATTGAATCCATGCAAGAGGAGTTGGAACAATTCAAACGTTTGGAAGTTTGGGAATTAGTTGAAAGACCAGATGGAGTTTATGTGGTTGGATTGAAATGGATTTGGAAAAACAAGCTAGGTGCAGATGGTACAGTGATTCGTAACAAGACCCGACTGGTAGAAAAAGGATACAGCCAAGAAGAGGGTATTGACTTCGAAGAATCGTTTGCTCCAGTAGCTCGGATTGAGGCAGTTAGAATGTTTCTGGCATACGCAGCCCACAAGAATATCACAGTCTATCAGATGGATGTGAAGACGGCATTTCTCAATGGACAACTCCGAGAAGAGGTGTACGTGTCACAACCAGAAGGCTTCGTGGATCCAGATCATCCTAACCATGTATATCGGCTTAAGAAAGCCCTTTACGGCCTTAAACAAGCCCCGAGGGCATGGTACGATAAATTGTCCGCATTTCTCCTTGCTAATCATTTTACCATTGGAACTGTTGACCCGACTTTATTTATACAAACACACGGGGACGACATTCTCATCGTACAAATTTATGTGGATGATATTATTTTTGGTTCAACCAATAAAAAATATTCAAACGCTTTTTCTAAACTAATGAAACAAAACTTTGAGATGTCTATGATGGGTGAACTTTCTTTCTTTCTAGGATTGCAAGTTCATCAATCACCCCGTGGTATATTTCTAAGTCAGTCAAAATATGCTCAGGAAATCCTGAAAAAGCATGGTATGACCAGCTGTGACACCTATGATACCCCAATGTCCTCCTCATCCCCGAAGCTAGATGCTGACATCCATGGGACACTCATTGATCCTACGAAGTATCGTAGTATCATTGGCTCGATCATGTATCTCACAGCCAGCAGACCGGATGTTGTATTTGCCACATATCTTTGCTCCCGATATCAGTCTAGACCGACTGAACGGCATTTGTCAGCCGTTAAAAGAATCCTTAGATACATAAAGGGAACCATTAATTTGGGGATCTGGTATCCAAAGGATTCTGGGTTTGAACTTGTTGCATTTTCAGACGCTGACCATGCAGGATGCTTAGACACACGCAAGAGTACATCAGGGGGAGTTCAATTCTTGGGTGACAAGCTCGTCTCTTGGCAATCAAAGAAACAAGACTGCACCTCACTGTCTTCAACAGAATCTGAATATGTAGCCATGTCTGCTTGTTGTGCTCAAGTCATCTGGATGAGATCACAACTAATGGACTACGGTTACACATTCAACAAGATTCCGATGTATTGCGACTCCAAGAGTGCCATTGCCATTTCATGCAACACAATCCAGCATTCGAAGTCCAAGCATATTGATCTCCGGTATCATTTCATCAAGGAACACGTGGAAAAGGGAACTGTTGAATTATACTTTGTGGGAACTGAACACCAACTGGCGGATCTATTCACAAAAGCCTTGCCTCATGCAAGATTTGTGGATCTGGTTCACCGGATTGGTATGAGATGTTTGACGCCAAACGATTTGGAAAAATTTCTTAAAAATAAATAACCAAGTCAAACATTTCCAAAACTATCTTTGTAAATATATTAATTAAAAAAAAAAAAAAAAAAAAAAATGCAAGTACAATCCCTCACCCAACACGGTGTTTATTTTTTACAATGTCTATACTTATTTTTTAAAACACGTGTTGAGGGGGAGATAATTTTTATCACAAGTTTTAAATTGTACTTGCATATATTCTCAGAAATTGTTGTTTCACAAAAAAAAAAAAAATAAAAAAAAAAAATAAATAAATAAAAAAAAAAAAAAAAAAAATTTTGGTGTATAAGATTTTAAAGATGGAAAGTAGTGTGCCTTAAATGTCAAAATAATGAGACTAAGTGTTAGCTTGATGGTGGTTTAGGACTAGGATTTAAAAGATACTAAGGTTAAGGGACTAGAATTGTGATAATTGCAAAAGTTAAATGGTAGATATTTAAAGCTAGACATTTAATCCATCGCAGTTATTACTCTGATATTTTCACCAACCGAATTAAATTCACCCAACCACCATCATCGACGGCCATCAATCATTCTGCTAATCCGCTCAAGATTTTCGATTTTTGTGAGTGATCTTATGGTTATTATGTAATTATTAACAATGGTTTTAAACAGATTTTTGATCCATCGGCTAGAACAAGCAAAATTGTAACATTTAGTTCTAGGGTTTGCGTTAATTTGGGGACTTTTGATTTAGAGCGTTTGTGTTGAAAAAGATTGTACGATAAGACTTTTACAATGATAGTTAACCTATATTGCATGTTTAAACACCCTCAGAAACCACAAATTAGTCTAATCGAATTTTAGGGTTTAAGCAACGATTTGGGGAAAACTGTGTAAAAGTGTTATTGGATAATCTGTTGAATGGAAAGATGTTGTTTGATGTTTAATTGAATAATGCCATGATTGGATTGTACCCAGAATCATTCTAGGTGAATCGATTGCATTTTAGGGTTTATCAAGAACAAGAACACTAGCAGTTTGATTTATGTGTAATTATGGTTCGTTTTTGTTATAACTTAGCCAAAATGCCCATAATAGTCATACAAATTGTTTGTGAAAATCTGTGGTCACAAATCATAATGAATCACGATAAAGATTTGAATGTTCATCGTCAAAAAGTGCTCGTAAACTCTTGTATAAGAGTTTATCGAAGTTGGCCAAAATTATCGCAGTTGGGATAAGTTATCGCAGTTGGGATAATTATTACAATTAAGATACTTATCTTGATTGAATGATTATCGCAGTTGTCATAATTATCGCAGTTGACAATAATTATCGCAGTTGACAATAATTATCGCAGTTGACATAATTTATCGCAGTTGTGATCTGATATAAAATTTTGATCAATTTCCTTAGGTATATCCTTTATACTTATCAAAATTAATCAAAATTTTATAGAATTTGGCTAGTTTTTTGATAAATTCTTTGACCAAGCATGTAACAAACAATCATTAATACAATAGAATGCTATGTGTTGTTCTTAAAAGCTAACAATTTTTCTAACAAACATGCATTCTGTATAGAGTAAATTACATTTTTGGTCCTCGTGGTTTACCGGGTTTAACACTGTTTGTCCAAATCGTTATTTTGTAACGGATTCAGTCCAAGATCCGATGACCCGTAACACTTTTGGTCCACTTTTTTAGAAAAAACGTGCTATGACTAAAATACCCTCGAAGTTAACCCCAGAAATTGCACCATTAGTCCCTGACCTAACGGGCGTTACTTCCGTTAGTTATTATTTGACAACGTTAGTCCATTTAGCCAACGATTATTTGCAACGTTAGTCCTTTATACATTTTTGTCCATTTTTCTTACGTTTCATACGGTTTTCGTCCGTTTTTCTTACGTTTCATACGGTTTTGTCTGTTTTTTTTACGTTTTCGTCCGTTTTTCTTACGTTTCATACGGTTTTGTCCGTTTTTTTTTACGTTTTCGTCCGTTTTTCTTACGTTTCATACGGTTTCGTCCGTTTTTTTTACGTTTTCGTCCGTTTTTCTTACGTTTCATACGGTTTTGTCCGTTTTTTTTACGTTTTCGTCCGTTTTTCTTACGTTTCACACGGTTTTGCCCCTTTTTTTTACGTTTTCGTCCGTTTTTCTTACGTTTCATGCGGTTTTGTCCGTTTTTTTTTACGTTTTCGTCCGTTTTTCTTACGTTTCATGCGGTTTTGTCCGTTTTTTTTACGTTTTCGTCCGTTTTTCTTACGTTTTATACGTTTTCGTCCGTTTTTAGTCGTTTTCATCCGTTTTTCTTACGTTTTCATACGGTTTTGTCCGTTTTTTTTTACGTTTTCGTCCGTTTTTCTTACGTTTCATACGGTTTCGTCCCTTTTTTTTACGTTTTCGTCCATTTTTCTTATGTTTCATACGGTTTTGTCCCTTTTTTTTACGTTTTCGTCCGTTTTTCTTACGTTTCATGCGGTTTTGTCCGTTTTTTTTACGTTTTCGTCCGTTTTTCTTACGTTTTATACGTTTTCGTCCGTTTTTAGTCGTTTTCATCCGTTTTTCTTACGTTTTCATACGGTTTTGTCCGTTTTTCTTACGGTTTTGTCCGTTTTTCTTACGTTTCATACGGTTTTGCCCCTTTTTTTTACGTTTTCGTCCGTTTTTCTTACGTTTCATACGGTTTTGTCCGTTTTTTTTTATCGTTTTTGTCCAATTATTTTTTTTCCAAAATATTTTCGTAAAAAACAAAATTTTTTTGAAATTTTTTTTTCCGAAAATATTTTTTTTCCAAAATCATTTTTTCGGAAAAAAATTTTTTTTTTTAACTTTTTTTAATTTTTCCGAAAAAAAATATTTTCTGAATTTGTTTTTTTAATTTTTCCGAACAAAAAAATATTTTTGGAAAAATTTTTTTTTTAACTTTTTTTAATTTTTCCGAAAAAAAATATTTTCTGAATTTGTTTTTTTAATTTTTCCGAACAAAAAAAAAATTTTCGGAAAAAAATTTTTTTTTTAACTTTTTTTAATTTTTCCGAAAAAAAATATTTTCTGAATTTCTTTTTTTAATTTTTCCGAACAAAAAAATATTTTCGGAAAAAAAAATTTTTTTAACTTTTTTTAATTTTTCCGACAAAAAATATTTTCGGAATTTTTTTTTAAACTTTTTTTAATTTTTCCGAAAAAGGGACAAAACCGTATGAAACGTAAGAAAAACGGACGAAAACGTAAAAAAAATGACGAAAACGTAAAAAAAACGGACAAAACCGATGAAACGTAAGAAAAACGACGAAAACGTAAAAAAAGGACAAAACCGTATGAAACGTAAGAAAAACGGACGAAAACGTAAAAAAAACGGACAAAACCGATAACGTAGAAAAACGGACGAAACGTAAAAAAGGACAAACTAAAAAAACGACGAAAAGTAAAAAAAGACGAAAACGTAAAAAGGATAAAACGTAAAAACGGACAAAACCGCATGAAACGTAAGAAAAACGGACGAAAACGTAAAAAAAGGCAAAACCGTATGAAACGTAAGAAAAACGGACGAAAACGTAAAAAAAAGGGACAAAACCGTATAAAAACGTAAGAAAAACGGACAAAACGTAAGAAAAACGGACAAAACCGTATGAAAACGTAAGAAAGAAAAACGGATGAAAACGACTAAAAACGTATAAAACGTAAGAAAAACGACGAAAACGTAAAAAAAAGACAAAACAGCATGAAACGTAAGAAAAACGGACGAAAAACGTAAAAAAAAAAACGGACAAAACCGCATGAAACGTAAGAAAAACGGACGAAAACGTAAAAAAAAGGGGCAAAACTATGAAACGTAAAAAACGACAAAACGTAAGAAAAAGCAAAACCGTATGAAACGTGAACGAAACGGAAAAACGTAAAAAAAAAAAAAACACGGACACAAAACCGTACGAAACGTAAGAAAAACGGACGAGAAACGTAAAAAAAAAAACGGACGAAAACCGTATGAAACGTAAGAAAAACGAACGAAAAACACGTAAAAAAAAAAAAAAAAAAACGGACAAAACCGTATGAAACGTAAGAAAAATGGACGAAAACGTAAAAAAAAAACAGACAAAACCGTATGAAACGTAAGAAAAACGGACGAAAACCGTATGAAACGTAAGAAAAACGGACAAAAATGTATAAAGGACTAACGTTGCAAATAATCGTTGGCTAAATGGACTAACGTTGTCAAATAATAACTAACGGAAGTAACGCCCGTTAGGTCAGGGACTAATGGTGCAATTTCTGGGGTTAACTTCGAGGGTATTTTAGTCATAGCACGTTTTTTCTAAAAAAGTGGACCAAAAGTGTTACGGGTCATCGGATCTTGGACTGGATCCGTTACAAAATAACGATTTGGACCAACAGTGTTAAACCCGGTAAACCACGAGGACCAAAAATGTAATTTACTCTTCTGTATATTTGTATATAATTGTTGATTCAGAAACATCAATGGCAACTTCCCAACAACAACCACTTCCTGCTCTCACCAAAGAAGAAGTCTTTCCTCGTGGGTATACTCTGGAAATAGGGAAGAACAATTCACGGGTAGAATTGGACAAGATCAAATGTTCTGATCCAAGTTGTCAGATTGCTGTAGAGATTCTCAAAGCTCACAAATGCAGGGATATTCTTGATAGCTCAGACACCATTCCAGAGCTATATATTCATCAATTCTGGGATACCTTCACTAAGAGCAATGATGACAAGTACTTTACTTGCACACTGGATCGGAAGAAAATAAGAGTTACACCTGCTACACTCAGAAAAGCCTTGAAACTTCCAGAGGCACCTGAAGCTGCTAACCGATTCCACCCAACACCTTCAGAGTCTGAGGTCATGCAATTCCTGGAAGATATTGGTTATGATGTTCAACCTGATACACCATTAACCACGATCTCCAAAGTTAATGCTAGATACATCCCTCAACCCTGGAGGAATATCTTCTTCATCATAACACATTCAATAACTGGAAGAGATAGTGGGTTTGAGCATCCAAGACTGTCTCATCTTCAAGTCTTGTGGGGATTTCTAAACCAAGAACCTATTGACTTTGCTGCTCTTATTTGGGACGACATAATGTACTTATAGCGTAAAATTTTCAAGAAAATCCCATTTGTTCGATTCACCAAAGTTCTTATCAGCTATCTACTTGATCAACATGAAGACCTTGATAAGCGTCCTACAGATCAAGAAGTTCATGAGTATAGCATGGATAAAACATTGGGTAAAGTTTATTTCCCAAAAGAAAGCACGCGAAAGCAAGGTTCAAGGTTGCCAGAATTTTTGATGCCTGATGAGGTCAAAGAAACAAAAGCTTATCATGATTACGACAAAGCATACCAAGAACGTCGTGTGGGTCTTGCCAAGATGGTTGAAGAATCTAGATCTTCAAAGACTCATTCAAAAGGTAAGACAAAGACAGGAAGTGCCTCAAGTGTCTCTAAACCAAAAGAAAAACATCCAAGAACAACATTCATCAAGAGAAGAGTACCCAGTAAACCACAGCCAAAGCCTGAACCGAATAGAATCGTTGATGAGGATACAGAATCTAACTCTGAATCATCTGAATCTGAAGAAGAACACGTCTTTATGACTGAAGAAGAAGCTGAATTTCACAATAAGATCTCTAAGGAGAATGCTCAAAAACAAAGTCTCAAATCATTAAAAGAAGATGAAGAGCGTAGAGCAAAGAGAGTATTGGAACAACAGATGGAGTATGAAAGAACACATGGAGTTGGAGGATCACAAACTGTTCCTAAAGAAGCCATGACCCAAGATGATCCGGTTAATCAACCCGGTGGGTCTGGAGCTGAATCAACAAAGGTCTCTTCACAGCAAATAAGTTCGGTTAATCAACCCGACTTGGGAGCACCAACTCAGGAGGAAAAGGAAAAAGATCAGGATAGCAACATTGTTTTATCTGATAAGGATATTTCTGATTCGATGTTTGATGACAATCCCGATGAACAAACACGTAATGATGATAATGAAGATTGGAACTTAGAAGAAGAAAAAGACATTCTAGGAGACCAAACAACTAAAGCAGCCAAAGATCTTGAGGAAGCAGCTAAACAGGAAGAAGAAAGGAAACGTAAGGAGGAGGCTCAAGCTAACCTGGAAGCAGATAGCTACCTTCGTTCTCACACTCCAACACCTCCTCCTTCCCCTCCAAAGGACACAAACGAATCTAAACTGATTATGGTCGTTCATAACCCACAACAGCAGCAAGAACAACCATCAGTTCAGCCCTCGTCTGATTCTTCACCAAAGACACCTCCTGGATCACCACCTAAGAATCCTACACCTCCACCCTCACCTCAAAAGGAATCAACTGCTCAATCTGATGAACCAATTCCTTCACTCACTCCATCATCTTCGAGGTCTTCATCACCAAAATCAAAAGCAACTGTTTCTGAGAATATTCTTAAGGCCTACAAAGGAAAGAGCAAGAGAAGAATTGTCCATGTTACGAAAGTTGAGGTTGTGACTCCTGTAGCAAAGAAACTCAAAAAGGCAGTAAAGAGAGCACAAGCACAACGAGACAACCAAGCTACAACTAAATTGGCTGAAATGGAAGACTTAGTCAAGAAGTTGTCTCAACAAATGAAAGAAATGCAGGAAAGCAAGAAGCAGATAGATGAATTTCTTGGTTTCAACATCAAAGATCATATGACACGCAAGGCAAAGAAATTTGTTAAGCAATTTCTTCCTGACCTTCAACAAAACATAAATGAACATATTGATGCACAACTTGACGAAAAGATCAAAGAAGCTGTCTCTTCTTCTTCCAACACCAAACCACTTCCAGAACTTACCACAGAATATATCGAGCTTGTGCTTCTCGACCGACTCTTTGAAATCACCTCTCCTTCTCCAGAAGAAGTTAACCTGATTGCAGCTCTTCAAGCACTTATTGAGAAGAAGTCACGCAAGGAAACTGCTGACAAAGGAAAACGCATTCGAGAAGATGATGAGGATGATCAGGACCCTAAACCCGAACAAAAGAAACACAAAGGCGGGTCAGGGATTCACATTCAGGAGCCAACGGAACATAAACCATCATCTCAACCTCCTAAACATCAATCCTATGGTCCCACTGAAACCGAACATCACCATGAGCAGTTTACAACTGAAGATATGGAATTCCAACTACAAGATGATCAACCTCATTCACCATCACCATCACCAAAACCAAAGCCATCCAAGTCCAAGCCTTCACACAGCAAAAAGTCATCTATCGGACCAACAGTTGTCACATGGCTGGATAATGATACGGATGTGCTAGGAAATGAATGGTTCGATCATCTAGCAAGCGCTCAAGTTCAGACTGACGAAGCTTCACGAGTTGAAGACAGCACCTTTGCTGTTACTCAAGAAATTAAAAGAACTCTCAATATCAAGAAAATGACCAAAAAGGAACTTCGTCGGATCAAGAATGATGCTTTCCTTCTTCTGAAGAACAAATCCAATAGCGCAGCAGAACTCGAATATCACCTTGAAAACATTGCACGGGCAATGTCAAGTGACTTCGACTGGGCTAGTCCAGACGTCGTCAGGAAAGTAGGCAAGCATCAACCATTCATCACTGATTGGACCAAGCCACTGACCGTGATTCGAAGACATCATCACTCGGAAATTCCCTTTCTAATGTTCTTCAACAAAGATCTGGAACTTCTAAAGAATGGAGCTCAAGGGACGACAAAGTACGCTACATCTATCACTTTCACACCAGCTGCTCATTACGCACAATCAGCTATTGAAGAGGCAGCTATTAACAGCAATCTGTTTGTTAAAAGGCTCATCAAATATGATCGTGATGCAGAGCTGGGGATTCATCACTGGTACTCTAAAAGAAAAAGCTGGTACAAGTACAAACTTGTCCTCCAGAAATCAAAAGAACCAGTTTACAGTGATCTCAGAATATTGGCCGTCATCAACGTAAGCGGATCTAGAAGATGCGATTATATATTTCTAGAAGAGATCACAGTAAGAAGAATCGATAACAATCTTTACAAATTCTCTGAGGCGGATTTTCCTGATCTAAATCTAAATGATATCGAAGACATGTATCTGATGAAGGTCCAAGGCAAATTGCAGCATCTGACCAACGAGCTTCGATATGCACTTAGTACTTCCCTCTGTCATTACATCAGGAGAACCATCATCAAAGAACGTGTAGAAGATCTCCAGCTTGGTGTGGAAAGTTATCAGACTCAGCTTAATCTTGTTGAACCACAGTTCCTTCTAAACAGCAATAAGGATCCTCAGTACACCATGCTACATCGTCCAAACTTTGGGTTCGTCTACAGAAGCACAACTGATTTTGTAAAACCCAAAAAAATCTAAAACATGTAAAAAGACCAAATTGCCCCTACAATCAAAAACTTTAGCAAAACAAGTCCATAACGCACCAAATTGATTCCGAAGCTCAGTAAACTAATAAAGTTCGAAACCAAATGACCCTATAATAATTGTGGCACGTCTAAAAGGTGGTTTGGACTCTTTTAAACTTTATTTAGCCGAAATTCATATTAAGTACAAATAAATAAGTTTAAAATTTAAATCACAAACTAATATTTGGAAACTTAGAGCAAATCTCGTCTAATTGATTTGGTCCCTTTCTCATCCGAAATTTCTGCCATATTAATCCCCCTCCCACACGTTTTCCTTCTATAACTCAAGCTTATCCCATAAAAATTCTCTCCTATACAAACCGAATTAACAAAACCCTAAAACCAAAGAATATTTCACCCACAACTCCATCCGATCATTACCACCTGCAAAACCATTTTTCTGGTGCTCTTTGATACGTGGAGAAGACAAGAAAAATAACACAAGAGGCGCAGGGTGCTTGGTTCGATCCTGTGAAAAACGTTTCACTCGTTGTGCTCGATAAGGTTCTTATTTTTCCCATTCGTTAATCCGACTTTGTACGATCCATTTTATATTTTCTCGTGACCTTCATACATCTTAAAACTCAGGAAAAATAGTTGGAAGATCTGTGGAGGCTTCGTTCGAACGTGAGGATTTATTCTTCATATCGCGACGCATATAGAAGGTATCTTTCGAATAAATACATCCGACCTCTATAAATTCGTACACTATTTTTCACACGATCCTTACGTCGTTTATAACCTGGGAAAAATGATTACGAGGTCAGAAGGTTGATCTAGGAGGCGTGGAGAATTATTGCTCGATTTCGTGTACCGGTTGCACTATTTTCATTTCGATCGATTCTTACGTCCAAAAATTCGGTTTGCATTTTTCATCACTCTTATATACAGTATTCAATCTGAGAAAAATATTAAAAATCGACTCATGCAAGCTTTTGATATTTATTTCGAATCAAGACGTAAAAACATGTATAATTCGTGAAGAATCCAAAACGTGCGATATAAAATGTGTTCTTATTTTGGCAGACCTTATACGGCCCTAGAGACCTGGGAAAATTGTCATTATATTTTATCATGGCTCGAAACTAGTTATTTCGATTTAAGTTCTAATCGGGTTAAAAAGAATTGTGTTAAATAAAAGAAAATACAACCCCGATCGACCTAGGGTTTTAAGACTTGTTTAGAGCTGGTTTATTGATCATTAATGAAGCATCATGATTACAAAATGATTTGGGTGGATTAGGGTTCGGATTGAATGGATAAAAGTGTTGAACGATTGTTTTGGAAAACCTTGGGGTCGAATTGTAAGTATTAAAAGATAAGGGTCGAATTGGAACATTTTGAAACTATCTTTGAGTCGTATAAAAATGATGGAGGGGTTGTTGTGTATTTCAAATGGTTAAAAGGTTGGATTTGTAATTACATAAAGATTTTAGATCGATTTGTAAAATATTAAAAAGAGGGACTAAAATTGTAATATTGGGAAACTTGAAGTTCATTCGAACTATAAATCATATTTTGGGTGTCTTGCGAAATTGTGATAATTAAGAAGGGCTATTATGTAATTAATATAAATTAAAGACGAAAACATAACTTTAAGGACTAAAAATGTAAATTATATAACTGAGGGACTAAGAATGTAAATCTTGTGTAAAGGAGGTTTAATTCGTTCTATTTTATTAATAGAAGGTATAATATGTAACTTTGGAACCTAAGGGGCTAAATGTGTAAGAATGAAATTATAGGGGCTTAAAGTGAAATTTTGAATACCCTTACCAAATATGGAAACCTACTTAAAATGGAAAGTTACTTAAAATGGAAAGGTTTGTAATTCTTTTCTACCCCTCTAGGTGTGAAGAAGGAGAGGAGCTGATTCCTATCCCATCTATTTCCTGTTTGGTTTGTGATTTGCTTTGCTTTGAAATAAGGTACAGATATTCTGCCCTTTTTAATAAGGTGCCTTCGGTCTCTTGAACCCTTATTATGATTTGACTTTGACCTTTGCTATGAACCTTTGACATTTGAACCTTTGCTATGAACCTTTGATATTTGAAATTTTGATATTTGAACCTATGGCATATGAACCCTTTGATATGAACCTTCTGATATGAACTTTGATATGAACCTTCTGATATGAACTTTGATATTTGAACCATGACCATGTGAACCTTTGCTTTGATATTGACCTTTGACCCCAGTTTGATACCCGAGCCAAGTTCGTTTTTCCTAGCCATGAAGGTAACATGGCCGTGCCTGTGATGCACCACTGGCATGACTCTTGTGTGGTCAGAGTGATTAACCACACCGTCCCCATTTTGATTTGATATGAGCTCACTATGATATGATATGATATGATTTGTTATGGCCAATATGATTTGTTCGGGGGGCGAATGGATGCATCCTAGGTTCGTTGTCCGTGTTCGTGGACAGTTCGTTTTGATTTGATGTGGTGACTGGGGATGGGTGCAATCCACTCCTTTCACAAAGTTCGGGAGCTGATCACTCCAACTGGTACATGAGGACACCCCTCATATTATCGGCTTATTTGAGAGGCATCCCCTCTACATGATTATGACATGACTGTGATATGATTATGATATGATATGTGATTTGTTTGGGCTCGTGGTGGATGACTGTCCTAACCTTTACTCTTGTACCTTATGTATATCTCTTTTATTATGCTTCGTTTGTTTCGTTTCCGTTTATTATATATATATCTGTTCACTGGGCTTTTTAAGCTCAGCCGCGTTTCCTTTCCCGCGGCAGGTATCTAAGCTAGGAGCTTTTGGATTATGCTTTGGATGGATTGAGAGATAGATGAAGCTTTGACCTTAGATGACCACCTTTATCTTATGTCTTTGTTTTGGACTCGGATTTCATTTGTATTCGTACCTTTGGATTATTTCCTTTCCTTGAACTCATGTATTATTCAAGTCGTGTTGACTTGACTTTTCTTATGTATTTGTTAAGACTTCCGCTGTGTGTTTATGTATGCTTTGATTTGTCGCCATAATGTGATACTTCTACCCTTGTCGGGTTGGGGTGTTACAATTATGGTATCAGAGCCAGGTTGCGACCTGTAGTACATAAGCATGGCCTGTGAGTCTTATGGACCCTAGGATTTGACCCTTAAGGCTTAAGTTTTGACTGGTGAGGTTTTGGGTAGTCTTAGGTTCCGTTTCGTCTTCCATTTCGTGCTTATTCTCTTATATTGTTGCTAATCGTTTTCGAAATCATTCAGATGGTGAACACTCGACATCAGGAAGACCTTAAGGCCATGATAGCAGAAGCTTTGGCCAACGCTCTTCCTACCTTGGTGACTCAGGTTACCAACAATATTCAGAATGGGGCAGGTTCTTCCGGAGGTGGTGGTGCAGGTTCAGGTCCAGGTAATGGTGGTGGAGGTGCTCCACCAGTTGGTATCCATGTCTGGATTGAGAGGTTTAACAAGCTCAAACCCCTCTCTTTCCGTAAAGCTGCCGTCCCCACTGAGGCGGAAGACTGGATTATCCACATGGAAAAGCTATTTAAGGTTTTGGGTTGTCCAGATGAGTTTAAGACTAGATTGGCTGCATTTAAGTTTGAAGGCGATGCACAGAGCTGGTGGACAGCTTATGTCCAGGCACAGGAGCAGGGTTTTGAGGAGACTTGTACTTGGGAGGATTTCATGGGTATCTTTTATAAGCAGTACATTCCAGTGGCTGAACAGCAGCGATATGAGCGGGAGTATGGAAACATCCGTCAGGGGGATCACGAGACGACTGGGGAATTTATGCAGCGATTTATGAGGCTGGCCAGTTTCGTTGGGCCAGATATTACGGGAGATGCTTTCCGTCAGGCTAAGACGTTTAAGTGGGCGTTAAAGAAATGGATACTGAACCAGATAGTGAATACGCAGTATGATGATGTGGCGGCTGTTGCGAACGACGCTCGCAACATCGAGATGTTGCATAGTGATAGCAGTGGTTTTAATAAGCGTGATAGGGATGGCAACCGAGTGCATTCCAGGGGACAGAATCAGCAGGGTCAGGATTTCAGAGGTAGACAGGATCAGGCATCCGAGCAGAGGGGTCGACAGGACCATAGGTACGATCAGCGTGGTCGCCAGGACCGGGACTACAGTCAGAGGCGACAGGATTCTCGGGGTTATGATCGGCAGGTTTCTGGGAGGAGTGGGTACAACAACAATAACCCACGTCAGTATCGTGATCAGACTATTCGGGGTGCTCAACCGAGTCATCAGTCAGGTTCTTCTGGACAGAGGAGAACTAATGAGGCGTTACCTCCTCCTCCAGTTTGTGTCACTTGCGGTAAATCCCATCCGGGGGTTTGTCATAGGATTACTGGGGGATGCTTTACTTGTGGGTCTACCGAGCACAGAGTGAAGGACTGTCCGCATGAGAAGCGGGCCGCAGCAGCAAACTCGGGTAGGCCAGCTCCTACTACTGGTCGGGTTTATTCTCTCACACGTGATCAGGCGGCAGGCACGTCAGGTACCATTACCGGTTATCTTTATGTTGGAGATCATATTGTTTTTGTTTTATTTGACACCGGTGCAACACATTCTATAATATCTAATACGCTTACCAAGAAAATAAAAGTAACTCCAATACCATTGAATAATCTTATATCTATCTCTACTCCTATGAAAACCCAAGTCACCATCGATTGTGAATATGTAAATTGTCCGCTAAAATTTGATGATTGTGTTCGTCCGGCTAATTTGCTTCCCCTCGACATGATTGATTTTGATATAATTTTGGGTATGGACTGGCTGTCTTCTCATAAGGCCACCATCGACTGTCATGCCAGAAGTGTAAGTTTTGGCAATATTCATCATCCGGATTTTGTGTATCACGGTTCTCAGCCTTTGAAATCTGTTAAACTTATTTCTGCTATGAAAGCGCGGACTCTAATCTCTCATGGTTGCCAAGGATTTTTGGCCTCTGTTAAAGATACGTCTTCTCAGGGACCTGATATTAGTAGTGTTCCCATTGTTCGGGAGTTCGCTGATGTCTTTCCCGAAGAACTTCCCGGTATTCCTCCCACCAGAGAAGTTGAATTCAGTATTGATCTAGTTCCCGGTGCTGAGCCTATTTCTAAGGCTCCGTACCGAATGGCTCCCATCGAACTCAAAGAATTGAAAGTACAGTTAGAGGAGTTATTGGAGAACGGTTTTATTCGTCCGAGTGTTTCTCCCTGGGGCGCTCCTGTGCTATTTGTGAAAAAGAAGGATGGTAGTATGCGCCTTTGTATTGACTACCGGGAGCTCAACCGCATTACTATCCGTAACCGCTATCCCCTTCCGCGCATCGACGATTTGTTTGACCAATTGCAAGGGGCAAAGCATTTCTCTAAGATTGATTTGAGATCGGGTTACCATCAGCTTCGTGTGAGGGAACAAGATGTTCCCAAGACTGCTTTTCGCACTCGCTATGGCCATTACGAATTCCTGGTTATGCCTTTCGGCTTGACCAATGCTCCGGCCGTTTTTATGGACCTTATGAACCGGGTTTTCCATGAGTTCCTCGATAAATTCGTCATTGTCTTCATCGATGATATTCTTGTCTATTCGAAATCTAAGGAGGAACACGAACAGCATCTTCGGACTGTGTTGGAGATTCTTAGACAGAAGAAGTTGTACGCGAAGTTTTCTAAGTGTGAATTCTGGTTGAGTCAGGTCGCTTTTCTGGGTCACGTTGTTTCTGCGGAGGGTATCACTATGGACCCAGCGAAGGTCGAGGCTATCACTAAATGGCCTAGACCTACAAATGTGACTGAGGTGAGAAGTTTTCTGGGGCTCGCGGGTTATTATCGTCGTTTCGTTGAGGGTTTCTCGCGGCTAGCCTTACCATTGACCCAGCTGATGAGAAAAGGGGAGAAATTTGTATGGACTGAGGAGAGGGAGAACAGTTTTGAGGAGCTTAAGCAGAGACTAGTGTCGGCACCTATTCTGACTCTTCCGTCTGGTTCGGGTGGTTACCAGATTTATAGTGATGCATCTAAAAAGGGTTTGGGTTGCGTTTTAATGCAGCACGGAAAAGTCATCGCCTATGCTTCGAGGCAACTGAAACCGTATGAAGAAAATTATCCGACACACGATTTGGAATTGGCTGCAGTGGTTTTCGCTCTTAAGATATGGCGGCATTATCTATACGGCGAATCTTGTGACATTTTCACCGACCACAAAAGCCTCAAATATATTTTCACGCAGAAGGAGCTAAATATGAGACAGAGGCGATGGTTGGAGCTTTTGAAAGATTACGATACCCACATCCAGTATCATCCCGGCAAGGCAAATGTTGTTGCCGACGCTCTTAGCCGGAAGTCGGGTATGGTTGCTAGTCTGAATTTTGAGCCTCGGATTCTAAATGATTTAGAAATCCTCGATGTTGAGTTTTGTGTTCGGGGTTGTGACGGTTACTGGGCTAGTCTAAAGGTTGAGTCCAATCTCATTCTGCGGATTAAAGAAGCCCAGAAAGATGATGGTGAACTCTGGGCTATTGTGCAGAATGTGGAAGATGGAAAGCAATCTGAGTTCCGGGTTGATGAGTTTGGTGTAGTATGGTTCGAGGATCGGCTTTGTGTTCCTAACGATCCTGATTTGCGAGAGGCTGTTTTGTCAGAGGCGCATAGTTCTCCCTTTACTATACACCCGGGTTCCACTAAAATGTATCGAGACCTGAAGCAGCATTTTTGGTGGAACGGCATGAAACATGATGTGGCATCTTTTGTAGCTAGGTGTTTGGTTTGTCAGCAGGTTAAGATCGAACACCAGAGAGCTGGTGGGTTATTACAGCCGTTGGATATTCCGACTTGGAAATGGGAGGAAGTTACGATGGATTTTGTTACGGGATTACCTATTACCAGAAGGAAACATGACGCGATTTGGGTAGTAGTTGATCGGCTGACTAAATCTGCTCATTTCATACCCATTCGTGTGAAGTACGGTGTTAATAAATTGGCGGAAATCTTTAGGCAGGAGATTGTTAGGCTTCACGGTATGCCCACGGCCATTATTTCTGATAGAGATCCACGTTTTACTTCTAGATTCTGGAGGGGTTTACACAAGGCTTGGGGTGCACGACTCAAATTCAGTACGGCTTTCCACCCTCAGACAGATGGTCAGTCAGAGCGGACCATCCAGACATTGGAGGACATGCTGAGGGCATGTGCGTTAGAGTGGACGGGTAATTGGGATGAGTATCTTTGTTTAGTAGAGTTCGCTTACAACAACAGCTGGCATGCTAGCATTCGGATGGCCCCTTTTGAGATGTTGTATGGACGGAAATGTAGAGCACCAGTTTGTTGGAACGAAGTAGGAGAACGTGCTATTGAGGGTCCGGAGTTGGTTCAGATCACGAATGAGAAGGTAGACGTGGCTAAGGAGAAGTTGAAAGAAGCTCGGGCACGTCAGAAAAGTTATGCGGATAAACACCGTCGTGAATTGGAGTTTCAGGTCGGCGATCGGGTTTTCCTTAAGGTTTCACCGTTTCGGGGAGTCAAGCGTTTTGGAATCAAGGGCAAGCTGAGTCCTCGATTCATCGGACCATTCGAGATCCTGGAACGTATTGGAGAGGTTTCCTATCGTTTAGCTCTACCTCCCCAGCTTTCGCATGTGCATGATGTATTCCATGTATCTCTTCTACGGGGATACAACTATCATCCTCTTCATGTAGTATCTTATCCTCTCGATCAGATTCAGCCGGATATGTCTCTTCTGGAGGAGCCGGAAGCGGTTCTGGATCGCCAAGAGCGAGTTATGAGACGAAAAGTAATTCCGTTTGTTAAGATTCTTTGGCGGAACCACCCAGAGCGGGAAGCTACCTGGGAGACTGAGGAGTCTATTCGTGCTAGTTATCCTCATTTTGTATTCTGATCTGGTATGTCTCTGTTTTGTTTCCGTTTCATTTCATTTCCACTTCTTTGCAAATTTCGAGGACGAAATTTTTTCGTTTAGAGGGGAATAGTTGTAAAACCCAAAAATCTAAAACATGTAAAAAGACCAAATTGCCCCTACAATCAAAAACTTTAGCAAAACAAGTCCATAACGCACCAAATTGATTCCGAAGCTCAGTAAACTAATAAAGTTCGAAACCAAATGACCCTATAATAATTGTGGCACGTCTAAAAGGTGGTTTGGACTCTTTTAAAACTTATTTAGCCGAAATACTTATTAAGTACAAATTAATATGTTTAAAATTTAAATCACAAACTAATATTTGGAAACTTAGAGCAAATCTCGTCTAATTGATTTGGTCCCTTTCTCATCCGAAATTTCTGCCATATTAATTCCCCTCCCACACGTTTTCCTCCTATAACTCAAGCTTATCTCATAAAAATTCTCTCCTATACAAACCGAATCAACAAAACCCTAAAATCAAAGAATATTTCACCCACAACTCCATCCGATCATTACCACCTACAAAACCATTTTTCTGGTGCTCTTTGATACGTGTAGAAGACAAGAAAAATAACACAAGAGGCGTAGGGTGCTTGGTTCGATCCTGTGAAAAACGTTTCACTCGTTGTGCTCGATAAGGTTCTTATTTTTCCCATTCGTTAATCCGACTTTGTACGATCCATTTTATATTTTCTCGTGACCTTCATACATCTTAAAACTCAGGAAAAATAGTTGGAAGATCTGTGGAGGCTTCGTTCGAACGTGAGGATTTATTCTTCATATCGCGACGCATATTGAAGGTATCTTTCGAATAAATACATCCGACCCTCTATAAATTCGTACACTATTTTTCACACGATCCTTACGTCGTTTATAACCTGGGAAAAATGATTACGAGGTCAGAAGGTTGATCTAGGAGGCGTGGAGAATTATTGCTCGATTTCGTGTACCGGTTGCACTATTTTCATTTCGATCGATTCTTACGTCCAAAAATTCGGTTTGCATTTTTCATCACTCTTATATACAGTATTCAATCTGAGAAAAATATTAAAAATCGACTCATGCAAGCTTTTGATATTTATTTCGAATCAAGACGTAAAAACATGTATAATTCGTGAAGAATCCAAAACGTGCGATATAAAATGTGTTCTTATTTTGGCAGACCTTATACGGCCCTAGAGACCTGGGAAAATTGTCATTATATTTTATCATGGCTCGAAACTAGTTATTTCGATTTAAGTTCTAATCGGGTTAAAAAGAATTGTGTTAAATAAAAGAAAATACAACCCCGATCGACCTAGGGTTTTAAGACTTGTTTAGAGCTGGTTTATTGATCATTAATGAAGCATCATGATTACAAAATGATTTGGGTGGATTAGGGTTCGGATTGAATGGATAAAAGTGTTGAACGATTGTTTTGGAAAACCTTGGGGTCGAATTGTAAGTATTAAAAGATAAGGGTCGAATTGGAACATTTTGAAACTATCTTTGAGTCGTATAAAAATGATGGAGGGGTTGTTGTGTATTTCAAATGGTTAAAAGGTTGGATTTGTAATTACATAAAGATTTTAGATCGATTTGTAAAATATTAAAAAGAGGGACTAAAATTGTAATATTGGGAAACTTGAAGTTCATTCGAACTATAAATCATATTTTGGGTGTCTTGCGAAATTGTGATAATTAAGAAGGGCTATTATGTAATTAATATAAATTAAAGACGAAAACATAACTTTAAGGACTAAAAATGTAAATTATATAACTGAGGGACTAAGAATGTAAATCTTGTGTAAAGGAGGTTTAATTCGTACTATTTTATTAATAGAAGGTATAATATGTAACTTTGGAACCTAAGGGGCTAAATGTGTAAGAATGAAATTATAGGGGCTTAAAGTGAAATTTTGAATACCCTTACCAAATATGGAAACCTACTTAAAATGGAAAGTTACTTAAAATGGAAAGGTTTGTAATTCTTTTCTACCCCTCTAGGTGTGAAGAAGGAGAGGAGCTGATTCCTATCCCATCTATTTCCTGTTTGGTTTGTGATTTGCTTTGCTTTGAAATAAGGTACAGATATTCTGCCCTTTTTAATAAGGTGCCTTCGGTCTCTTGAACCCTTATTATGATTTGACTTTGACCTTTGCTATGAACCTTTGACATTTGAACCTTTGCTATGAACCTTTGATATTTGAAATTTTGATATTTGAACCTATGGCATATGAACCCTTTGATATGAACCTTCTGATATGAACTTTGATATGAACCTTCTGATATGAACTTTGATATTTGAACCATGACCATGTGAACCTTTGCTTTGATATTGACCTTTGACCCCAGTTTGATACCCGAGCCAAGTTCGTTTTTCCTAGCCATGAAGGTAACATGGCCGTGCCTGTGATGCACCACTGGCATGACTCTTGTGTGGTCAGAGTGATTAACCACACCGTCCCCATTTTGATTTGATATGAGCTCACTATGATATGATATGATATGATTTGTTATGGCCAATATGATTTGTTCGGGGGGCGAATGGATGCATCCTAGGTTCGTTGTCCGTGTTCGTGGACAGTTCGTTTTGATTTGATGTGGTGACTGGGGATGGGTGCAATCCACTCCTTTCACAAAGTTCGGGAGCTGATCACTCCAACTGGTACATGAGGACACCCCTCATATTATCGGCTTATTTGAGAGGCATCCCCTCTACATGATTATGACATGACTGTGATATGATTATGATATGATATGTGATTTGTTTGGGCTCGTGGTGGATGACTGTCCTAACCTTTACTCTTGTACCTTATGTATATCTCTTTTATTATGCTTCGTTTGTTTCGTTTCCGTTTATTATATATATATCTGTTCACTGGGCTTTTTAAGCTCAGCCGCGTTTCCTTTCCCGCGGCAGGTATCTAAGCTAGGAGCTTTTGGATTATGCTTTGGATGGATTGAGAGATAGATGAAGCTTTGACCTTAGATGACCACCTTTATCTTATGTCTTTGTTTTGGACTCGGATTTCATTTGTATTCGTACCTTTGGATTATTTCCTTTACTTGAACTCATGTATTATTCAAGTCGTGTTGACTTGACTTTTCTTATGTATTTGTTAAGACTTCCGCTGTGTGTTTATGTATGCTTTGATTTGTCGCCATAATGTGATACTTCTACCCTTGTCGGGTTGGGGTGTTACAGAAGCACAACTGATTTTCACCGCTTCATGGCATTCAATGAAATTCACAAGTTCTGTGATGATACCCTAAAGAGTGTACGTGACGGGCTAGCCAATAGAGTTCGAGATTCGATGTTGGAAAAATCGAGAAGATGGAATTCAAAGGAACTGCGACAAGTCAAGGAATTTATTCGGAAGATGGAAGAACGGTTATACCATAGGGATCAGATGAGGAGGCTAGAGAGCTATGTTGGGGGTCGTCCACCATTCGCCATCAGATTGTTTCAGCGAACTGACCCAGTGTTCACAACTTTTGGTAAAGGTGGATGATGTAAGAATTAATTCTCAAATTTCATCATATCATTCTTCTTTCCATATTTGGCCTGTACATTACGGTTTGTGCACACATAACAGTGTACAACCCGGACCTCAAAGAAAGGACCCTGAGGTACGCTTCAGTGCCTCAATCCTGAAAAAGGAGCGAAAGCTTCTTACTTATGAGCAGAATTAAAATCAGAATGTTTTCCAATGTTTTTCAAACATTCTGCTCATAAGGACAAATATTCCCTTGTTAAGGGGGAGTATTTGAAAATATAATCTTTGTTCAAAGAATTATAAATGTTCTTGAAATTCTTCCCCAAAACTCAAAAACAGCATATTTTAATCATAAACGTTTTCCAAAAACATCATGAGTATGCTATTTTTGAGGGGGAGAAGAAAAAGATGATTAAAATATGATGTATCATTTGCTGGAATCTCGTGTGCTCAAACTCAGAATTGACCCTCGAATTGACGAATAGGAAAGTCAGTAGTCGAAAGGACATGTCCCGGACGGGTAATAATTTCAAGCCAGTTTATCTGGTGATGTAAGCATGTCTCGCAAAGGACGTGTCTGAGTAGAATGTACCGATTTCGAGCGATAATCTTTGAATCTGATCTGGACGGGTAATAATTTCAAGCCAGTCTAACTGGTGATGTAAGCGTGTCTCACAACGATCAGGTTCATTGAAAGTCAATCAATTCAAAAGTGCCAACTCTTTCCGGCATGTGCAAATTTCAAAATTCATTACTTATGCGCACATGTTAAGGGGGAGTACTTCTGAAAATCATCAAACTCTCAAGGTGTCAACAAAATGTCTTTACAATTATCGACACTTTGAGAGATTTTCAATGGTTTTGGTTTATGGCATCATTAGGATAGTCATGGAGTTATAAGGTGACTAAGGTTAGGGAAAACCGTCCTATGATCCGCCAGAGCCGGAGGGATCTACCCTAGGACAATACAAATAGTTTAGAACTAGAAAGTCCTAGGTATGATATAAAAAGGAGAAAATGAATGAACGGAGAAAGAAGGGGTTGAAGAATTAAAAAGAAAAGCAAAGAAAAGGGTGAAAAGAAATAGCCCTCCATTTGTTCAACCTTAGGGCAGACACCGGGTTCAATTCATAATCTACTGGTTGATGAGCATCACCGGTATTGAAGACTAAAGACGTCATGGACCCAGTGACGCACTAATAAACCTTCTTAGCCACTCAAGTGTCTCTCAAAAGACATTTGTTTCATTCACACGGAGAACCCTTCATAATCTATCGACCTCTCATTACGAGAGTGTTGATATTGAAAAGGAGGCAATCTGCTCCATGCCTCCGATGACCAAACAAATGTGCACTGATTGAGTCTAGAGCCATGAGATTCATAAAAGATCTCTTAGGTACACTTAGTATTACTCTGTTGTTCTACATCATGGGCAGCAGATGTAAAATTAAGAAAGTGTCCTTCGCAGATCTTAGCAATCTGCCAAGAACATTCATGAGAGAAATCACAATTGTGATTATCAATGATTGAATGGAAATCCTGCCAGAGCAACATCAAACAACTCTGTCAGCAGGTCACTTCGGTAACTCCTTGTGGATTACGCTTAGTGTTTGTTCCAAACGGTCTACAGTCGTGGGGTGATCTCCAGCGACTCACTGAATCGTGGGTGCACTTCGGTGTGTCCGTGTAATCCCTTTCGGGGGAATCCGGTTCAGAACGGTCTGGGTTAGGATTTGAGAAAGTCTTCACACTATGTTGTTGATGATCTCAAATTTGAGCCTGTAAGTACCGGTTGGTTCGTACTGATGCTGCTGTTGCTGCTGCTGCTGCTGCTGAGGAGCTGGAGTTCGACCATCAAGACTCCATCATGTTCATATCTTGAAGTAATGTTTTCACAAAGACTCAGTAACATCAAAAGTTCAAAATATGATTCAAAACAAGACAAAGACATATGAGCATGATGGAGAAGACGAAAAGACGTTGGAAATTGGCAGAAAGAGACAACATCATATCATCATTAAACAAGAACAAAGAAACAAAGATTATACAGACGTCAGAAGCCCAAGAAGCAAAGAAGACGTCGAGCAACATTGATGATCAAGACTTAGGGGGAGATTGTTAGGAACATGTTTTATATAATTTCAAGTCTTGTTCATTTAGATTTAATGTTGCACGATTAGGACTATATTGTTTGTATTTATGGACCGGTTCAATAGTAGTCCTTGGACCGGTCATATTATTTAGTTTATACTTATCTCATGTAAGGGAATATTCCTAAGAATTATTCCCCTCCCAATGCCTATAAATAGAAGGCATGGGAGTCATTCATAGTGTTGGTTTTTCATGTTATGTGCGTAAGCTATGTTTGAGTAACAAGTGATTAATTGAAAGCCGACCACTCTTCTTCTTATTCTTCTTCTTCTTATTCTCTTATCTTATTTAATAGTGCTTATTAGCTTATTCATCTCTTTATACGTAGCTTAATATAGTAGTAGTACGAGTTCTTATTTGTTCTAACGAGTGTGTATTTGAGATTTAGTCGTGACCTACAGTGATGAAGGTCGCTTCGTTATTTTTGTTATTTCTTGCTTCCTACTATAATTTTTATTTGAAGGAGTCTTTGGCTTTTGTTTAAGTACTCTCGTGTGAGGGGATGAGGGCCTTTGTGAATTTGTTCGTCTTAGTTTGTGGGTCTTACGTTATGTTGGTTTACTTATCAAAGATTAAATGCTGGTTTATGTTTTCATTATGTCTCATATGTGTTGATTGGTACATTACAATGGAGTAACGCACCATAGGTCTTACTATTTTTATCTTCTTCGGCTAAAGCATTGAAGTACTTTTCAGTCTCGACAAACCCATGGACCTTACCAATGAGATCCAACTGCACAGCATGATCTGTAGGTGTAAATGCACACAAGCCTTTCTTGTTCATCCACTCTGAAACCTGCACAATATTTGATGAAGCGAAAATTGTACCGCTTTTCGGGGTCATTTAAGCCCTAAATCGTATTTATTTGATCAAATATTGCCCTAAATCGTTTCTTTTGTCATTTTAGGTACTTTGGAGAAGAAATCTGGAAAAGGAAGCATTTTGGACGTTTTTGGAGCATAAAAGTGAAGAAAACGACAAAGTCTCTAAATCTGCTGGAAAAGTACCTGTGACGGCGTCAAGCCCAAGCCTGACGGCGTCAACCCTTGACGCACCAGAGAGGATTTTGGAGGATTAAAAGGGGACGGCGTCAAGAAGGCCATCAAGAAACCCTAACCGCGGCGAGGTGACGGCGTCAGCTCTATAACGTGACGCCGTCAGATCTGTTTTCCTATATATATTTTCATAATTTTTAGTCATTGGTGTGCAACTTTGTGAGGAGAAACCCTAAGACGATTTTTCTGCCATTTTTAAGGGTTTTATACCCTTGGATCTCCCATGTTCAATTGAAGATAAGTAATCAATTAATCATTCAATATGTCTATGTGTTGTTTGATTATATCTTGTTCTTGTCTTTTATTTAACATGCTAGGCTAGATTTATCTTGTGTTTGCTTAGATCTAATGAAACCTAACTATTGATTATTGGTTGTTGGTGTGTTATTAATTGTATTGGATGATTGCTTATCGATGTTAGGCTTAAGAAAACTGGCTAACCTCCTATACGGTAACTTGCTTGAACGTTTTAAGAAACATGAACCAATGCGTACTAAGGTTATTATGGTTGTATTTAATGCATGAGCGAATTCTAGTGATCCCATGTTAGGAGCTTCTTAGCCGGCTCGACATAAGAGTGAAGTAGGAGCTTATAGAGTTGGGGAAGTACGTACGCCACCCCACGATTGGTATTAAGGAATACACCCGTCATCCACGCAATTAATACACACTAATCAACCGGTAAAAGATAGTTAGGGAGTAAGGAAATCTAAGTAAACACATTTCTCTCCATATAAGTTCCACAACCTTTTTATTTTCAGTCATTTTATTTTATTTGTAATTGTAGTTATTTGGGTTAGTTGACTAGCAACTAATTCCGCCCACTCCTTCAAACCCGAGATTTTACTTGCTTTCATAAAAATATAAAAATACAAAAAGAATCTTCCCTCACCCTTAGACCTATTAGAGTAGTTTTTCAATCCTAACGACACTATTCCCCTAGAGAACGATCAATCCCCCGGTACTTGCCACTTCACTATACTACATCGGTCAGGTACACTGCCTGGTGGGGATTGCAAGCTTCTCGAGATCCCTTGAGAGGTAAAACCTGTTGTAAGGTCGCAAAACCACGCATCAAGTTTTTGGCGCCGCTGCCGGGGAGTAGTTATTGCTTAGGTTGAAATTTTATTTTTATTAGGTCTACTCACAAGATTCCTATCAAGTGAGATTTTTTCTTTTTATTTTGTAGCTTTCTCGTAGTCTATCTTTTCTTTGTGATTTTGTTTGTAATTTGCTTCAAATGGACTTTTCACTTAGACTTCTAAGATTGCAAGATATGGTTGAGTGGCTAGAACACCAAGGAGTTCAAAATACCTCATTTAGAGACACCTATGAATCATATGAGCCTTCACCTAGGATAGATTCTTATGAACAACCTCCATGTTTAGGATCTCATCTTAGTGAGGCCAATAGGAAAAGCGACCTAGTTTGCCAAGGAATTGTGGATAGAGCCGAAGCAATAAACCATAAGTTGGATGAAGCGCTAGGTTTGTTATCATCACTACCTAAGAAAACAATTGATGAGGATATAGGTGATCTTGACACGTGGAATGATGAGGTAAACACCATAAGCCCACAAAATACTCAACCATCATTTGAGGCACCCACACCGCCCGTGACTTACCCGGAAGAAGTAGAAGAGACTTTAGGAATCCCGATGGAGGTAGAACCCTTGGACCAAGCACAACTAGAGGATATAGGTTTGAACACTTTTAGTGATGACCTTACATACTTACATCACCCATTCATGATTGATCACAAGAAACATTATGGGTTTAAACCGGGTTTATTAGGTCAAGATGGATTCCCAACTAGGAATCTCTCGAAGTTGATAGAAGATGATCCCTTTTTAGGAGAAAACTTTAATTCACCCATTGACCAAAGTGAACTAGGTAAGGTTATGATGAAAGGAGCACACCCCTTTGAGTATATAATTCATCCACCACTCTTTCCTCACGCGGCATACTTCCACCGAGATGGTGTGTATCGCTACTATCACCCGCACTTAATCCTAAGTGTAGGAAAAACCTCTCCTTTATCCGTTAAATAAGGGTAGAGTCAGGCTCGTGACTCGAACAAAAACAAGCGCTTCTTGGGAGGCAACCCAAGCTTTATTTGCTTTGTGTGTTTATTTATTTGTTTGTTTGATTTTATTTGCTTCCGTATGTATGTTTAATTTTTATTATTATTGATTCATGTTCGAAACTAAATTGTGAAAATGCTTTATCTTGTTTTTAACTTCGTCTTAACTACATATAAAGGTATTTTGCAAAAGAAAAGTGTAAGGGAAATCCAAATCGGTTTATTAAAACAAATGAACATGAATCATAACAATATTAAATTAACATACATATTAGTAATTGTTTGAGTCAAATGCTTGTATCGAGTCATAATGATATTTTGTAGGATTTCCAGGAAATAAGGATTGAGTTTTTTCAGAAATTTTCCGGAAACTTAACATGAAAAATCTGTCAGATCACTTCTGACGGCGTCAGGAACAGTTTTCTGGAATTTTTTTTGAAAGTTTTGTTTTTCTTCCGGAATCATAAAATGCTTTATTAAATCTCTAACTTATAAACTCCAGGAATCTGCAAAATAATCATTCCACAAGCATTATATCCTTATACAGATTTATCCCGCCGATGTTATGCAGGTTTTCGTGTTTGTTTTCTCAGGTTTAACAGGTTATTTTGGATAAGGAGATGTATGTTGAATTTAGCTTTTGGCGCTGCTTTAGTCTTGAAGCTTCAACATTACCTTGGAAGAAGATCTAACCATGTTACCTCTTTATCCACCGAGCGAATCAGGGGAGTATTTGAATTCATTCTTTTACCTTATTTACTTTTACATCTTGTTATTTGAACATTGGGGACAATGTTCATCTTAAATGTAAGGGGGGGGGGGAGGTAAAGTACGATACCTTAGAGAATGCTATTACGCTTGATTTTTCGTTTGTTTAATGGTAGATGTGTAATAAAACTGAGAGAAATACCTGTTAAGGCAATTTTAGTGCCAAATTTAAAATTTTTTTACAACATTTAGGAGTGAAACTTTGGTCTTAATGAGCGTCTCACAGATAGGAGTTATATGACTAGCACAAAACCGTACCACAAAAAAATTCTCCACCCCCAAATATGTGAGGTTCGCCCCTAGAATTGGTAGGAAAAGCATTTATGCTATGATGTGTGTACCGGTAGCACTTAGATTCTAGAACTTGCGTTAGGACCATTCCGAGGCCACAAGTGAGACTACATTCATGTAGTTAGATTTACTACATGATAAGAGGCATTAGGATTAACCCATTGTTTTACACCTGTGTTTTGTTATAATTACATTGGCTACATTGGTCAAGTAATTCTCCCACACCCTTTGCGTTGTACTCATTTTTAGTACACGATACCCCTAGTACACCCCTCAGAGCCTATCTTTTCATTTCTAACTTTAAGCATTTTACTTAAAGGAAGAATTTGTTTACACCCCACTTAAATGTACACCCAAATCGCCTTAGCCTACCTTGTATGCACTCATCTTTAGTGCATTATTGTGACAACATTTGTTTAAACCCCAAGTTAATTATCTAATTGATTACATAGTTGCTAAGTCGAGTCATATCCTTGTACATATTGTTTTGGGACGATTAGGACTCATGGGTAAAGTACTAGTGTAATGGAGTAATGGGGAAGAACAACATTATTACCCCCATATGTGCTAAATATTTTAAAAGTACTCCAAGTGTTTCGATTATCTTAATTCGAGTCATTAGAATAGTTAATTGTAAAGTTATGTAAAAGTTCAAGTGTAAGGGGGATACAACCTCCCTGCGATGTATTATTTTGGATGGTAGGGCAAGAGTGTATGTAAAAAAAAAAATAATAAAAAAAAAAAAAAAAAAAAAAAAAAAAAAAAAGTAGAAAAAACATACGGACTACCATCCCGTTTCATTTTATGTTTATTTTATCTTTTTGTTATTTTTTTTCATTAGCTTAAGTCGAGTCTAGTCTTGGCTTAGCAACGCCAAATTGTACATGTAATTAATCAAGATCTTTAACTCGCCACCAGTAAAATATTATTTATTCAACAAAACCGTGTTTTATCATATCCCTACACCTAACGTTATAACCTATTTAAAAGCCCTCTTTGATAGTTTATCTTAGGTGCTTACGCCTAGTGGAGGAGGTTTTTGATCCTTTCCCAAGCCTATGGTAATCTATTTGCTATGACAGGTAGTGAGAGATATTATCCATTTTCATTTATGAGATATACTTTTATGACACCTGAGAGATGTGAGTATCTAAACACTACTTGTGAGGTGCTAGTCTGTAATCTCTGTGCTTATTATGATTAAAGTGGAACGACTATTTGTTGTAATTACTTTTATATTAGCGTTAAATGACCCCTAACTTGTATTTTGCTTAGAATAAAAGCGCATTTGCTTGAGGACAAGCAAATCTCAAGTGTAAGGGTATTTGATGAAGCGAAAAGTGTACCGCTTTTCGGGGGTCATTTAAGCCCTAAATCGTATTTATTTGATCAAATATTGCCCTAAATCGTTCCTTTTGTCATTTTAGGTACTTTGGAGAAAAAATCTGGAAAAGGAAGCATTTTGGACGTTTTTGGAGCATAAAAGTGAAGAAAACGACAAAGTCTCTAAATCTGCTGGAAAAGTACCTGTGACGGCGTCAAGCCCAAGCCTGACGGCGTCAACCCTTGACGCGCCAGAGAGGATTTTAGAGGATTAAAAGGGGACGGCGTCAAGAAGGCCATCAAGAAACCCTAACCGCGGCGAGGTGACGGCGTCGGCTCTATAACGTGACGCCGTCAGATCTGTTTTCCTATATATATTTTCATAATTTTTAGTCATTGGTGTGCAACTTTGTGAGGAGAAACCCTAAGACGATTTTTCTGCCATTTTTAAGGGTTTTATACCCTTGGATCTCCCATGTTCAATTGAAGATAAGTAATCAATTAATCATTCAATATGTCTATGTGTTGTTTGATTATATCTTGTTCTTGTCTTTTATTTAACATGCTAGGCTAGATTTATCTTGTGTTTGCTTAGATCTAATGAAACCTAACTATTGATTATTGGTTGTTGGTGTGTTATTAATTGTATTGGATGATTGCTTATCGATGTTAGGCTTAAGAAAACTGGCTAACCTCCTATACGGTAACTTGCTTGAACGTCTTAAGAAACATGAACCAATGCGTACTAAGGTTATTATGGTTGTATTTAATGCATGAGCGAATTCTAGTGATCCCATGTTAGGAGCTTCTTAGCCGGCTCGACATAGGAGTGAAGTAGGAGCTTATAGAGTTGGGGAAGTACGTACGCCACCCCACGATTGGTATTAAGAAATACACCCGTCATCCACGCAATTAATACACACTAATCAACCGGTAAAAGATAGTTAGGGAGTAAGGAAATCTAAGTAAACACATTTCTCTCCATATAAGTTCCACAACCTTTTTATTTTCAGTCATTTTATTTTATTTGTAATTGTAGTTATTTGGGTTAGTTGACTAGCAACTAATTCCGCCCACTCCTTCAAACCCGAGATTTTACTTGCTTTCATAAAAATATAAAAATACAAAAAGAATCTTCCCTCACCCTTAGACCTATTAGAGTAGTTTTTCAATCCTAACGACACTATTCCCCTAGAGAACGATCAATCCCCCGGTACTTGCCACTTCACTATACTACATCGGTCAGGTACACTGCCTGGTGGGGATTGCAAGCTTCTCGAGATCCCTCGAGAGGTAAAACCTGTTGTAAGGTCGCAAAACCACGCATCAATATTGTATATATTTTACGAAGTGAACAAAACACACACACACACGTAGTGATCACACGAAGACCTGAGAGATTTGTGAAATATTAACAGTTGTTCTTATAAGGAATGTCGCATTTTGTGATGTGAAGGAACATTGTATAGGTGGTTCTTGGTTTGGTTCGGTATGGCAAGGAACGTTGCATCTGGTAATGCTTTGATACAGCTTTTGGCAAGGAATGTCTATTTATTTACTTGGTAATAAAAACCTTGTTTATAATCATTTAACAACTAATGTATTTCTTGTCACCAACACCGCGTATAGGAAGCTCGCCATGAGATTATGAAAAATGTGTTGTTGTAGTGCCTGAAAACATAGATTTTCCTTGTGAGTGTGAGTCAAGAATGAACAAGAATTATCCTTGAGATGTCCTACTTGGCCGAGTCTTTCTGGATGCCGAAGGTGCAATTTAGCTCCAACTAGCACTTGCTGTCATCATCGAGAAACTGGATCAGATCAAGATTGAGAAATTTAATAAAATGAAACAAGTAAAGATCGATTATGTTTTAGAGATGAAAAGTTTCTTGACTTATGTACAGCTTTTCAACTAATACTAGCAAAATAGCTTTTCAAACGGGTAAAATCTGGAAATTTATATGAAAAGGAGAGGCATTAGTGGAGAAAGATGTGAGCTATATACAAATAAATTAAGTTTTGAGGGTATCTTGGTAATTTGGGTACCTTCTTTTCCTTTCCTTGCAACTAAAAATAAAAACTCAAGAACACAAATAAAAATAACCACTTTCTTCATAGTATTTCATCCCCTTCCATTTTTTAGAATTTAGACTTGAGAACAGAGCGTTATGGGAAAAGCAGAGGCTAGCATCGATAGATCCATTCTCAAAGAATCAACAGCTGTTACATTGCTTTAACCAATATTTATGTATTACTATTTCTTCCTTCAATTAATTTCTGTTTATACAATAATAATGTTTCAGTTCCTTACAAAATATTTACATAAAAACCTCGCTAGATACGTGCATATAGAATGCAAAAAAAGGGACCTTAAAGCTCAATGTCAAGCACAAAAAATTCTTGGAGCAAAAATTTAAAACATTAACATCAACAATAGCAACTGTTTCATTTAAGAATTAACTAGTTTTCCAACTTACAAGAAACTTTAACATAAATTGATACAAAACAAAGCTTAATTCTAAAAAAACACACAAACACAGGCTGGGGATGATTTGAGATCTAATCGAAATCGACATTCGATCCCCATTTAATATCGAGGGCCTTGCAAATTGAGAAGAAGCTGATGAAGCCACCCCCTTGTTGTGTGGTCCTCCTGTAACACAAAGACATAAGATGTCATATAAACCTTGTCCCATAATCAGGTAATCCTAAAATTATAAGCATCATGCATATACAATATAAAACAACAACACTTACAGAAAGAATTGTGCTAAATGTACCATCTCGCAGCGCGTTTGGGAGACTCCCCTTCAAAGCATCACAAGCTCTACAATATTAAAACATCACCATTTAGCACATCGCATAAGTTGTAGTTTACCAAAATGTAAATGGGACGACCTATGAGCGCGTTTGACTAACCTAGAATTTTGTGACAAGAGAAGGTAACAACGGATGATATGCTTCAACAGGCATGAAGACGTAGGCTGTGCAGCAACCATAGTCCTTAGAACTCTGCTAGTTTCAACGAAACGCTCAGCAGTTCTACACATGAAGTTCAGTCCCCCAGCCTCTGACAAGATCCTTTGGATTATGAATGTAGCTACCTGGATTTGTTCGTCAAAACATTGAGCAAATAATTAAGTCCCAACGCGGACATACAAGTGTGTGTTAGAATTTCATACAATAAAAATTTACAATGGAAAGAAAAACACTTACACATTTTGTCAATTCACTGCCCATCTCCATTGCGCGGAGGCACAGCGGAATTAGTTCTGTTGGGAGTAGAGCGCTGATAACTTCAGTATCATTAACCTAGTAAACGAAATAAGAAAAGGGTTTCTTCAGTAAACCAACTAGTAAAAGCATAAATGGATTCGATCACTAATTTGCAAGTACTATAAAGCAAGAAAATGTCCTGGTAATTAAGGATATACATAATACAAAAAGAAGTTAGTACCTTCACCAAAGCACCTATGACACCAAAACTACTAAGCCTAAGGTACTCCAAAGGCGTTGTCATGTCTGTTACATTCAGAATTGGGTAAAGATATAGGTGGATTTCAGCTGAAAAAAAGCACAAATTAGTAGGATATATATAGTACACTGATATTGCAAGAACATATCACATAAGTATATAACATGACATGTACAGTGGTGAGGTTGCTCACTTCTGGTTCCACAGACCTGGGTTCGAATCTCGTATGTCTATAAAAGAACTTACCATTCAAGAACCTCTTTTTTGTTTCGGGGTGGGATGCTACGGACTGCAAACAAGAGTTTGATCAGTAATAAAACATAATAATATAAAAAGTATAGCTGCCACAAAAAACACAGTACGTACGTGTATATATAAAAATACTACTGAAAGGTGACGAAAGTCACCATTTAACATGAACAAAGGACATAAACAAGCCGTTCCAATTAAAAACACGATAAAAAACGGAAGCCTGAAAGCATATGAAAAAGTATACACTGTGAATGATCATATGTACCTGAAGAATAGTAAGTGTGTGGCAGGCTCTGTTCGATTGTGAAGTGGTCAAGGTTGGTGGTGATAAAAAGGGGTAAACTGCGAGTATCTCCTGCAAATTGTTTAAAAATACAAAACAATATCAATCATGCAAGTCGTAACAAAATATATATGCAAAATGTGAATATATAATATATAATTATATAAATTGTTATGATTGAGAGAAAAAGGAAAATATCATTATATGCTGATCCTGTTACCATTTAAACTAATAAAGAGACTATAGGAGTACAAAAATCAATTCAAGATCTATCAACTTTTTTCTATTAGGCATACCTGGATGAATATCGTGATAGTGCCAAACGAATCCCACACGCAAACAGCCGAATTTTGATATCTATCCATGTTCTACGCACAAAACAAAACCAGAGTCAATCAGATTCAATTCCTGTATGATTGTATTCAAGCATCACAAGCTAGCTTTTATACCGTAACAGTAAGTTGGAAATTAACAAAAAAAAAACAAAAAAACAAAAAAAAAAAAAAAAAACAAAAAACAAAACAAAAAAAACGGTTGTCTAGCAAAAGGCATGAATACACACACACACACACACACACACACACACACACACACACACACACAAAAAAAAAAAAAAAAAAAAAAAAAAAACTTACATTTAACTATATGCAATTTATTAAAATCATTATATGACATGCAAACTAATATGGTAAAATGTTAGCATTCAAAGTGAAAATTAATTATCCAAACAAAAAAGTAACTCTTGTTTTATACTACGTACAATTTTAATGCATCAGTCTTGCAACTTCAGACATTTGTATAAGTACTTCCTGAACTCGCAACCATGAATTATCAAATCCGCATAGCTAAGCATGCATTATTTAACTGGCTCTAAAACAACAAACTATATGAACAACGGCAAAACAGAAAAATATCATATGGTTTCACGATACCTTCGAAAGTTCTAGAAGCGCGTTTTCTCGAAGATTAGGGTTGTTGATGTTCAGTACGAGTTGCTCGACAGGGTTCGTTTTTGGCTCATTGGTGCCGTTGCTTCCAGCGACGTTTGGTGGTGGGACATTGGCCATGGGAACAAGCTAGAGCCTTGGGTTAATTATAGTTACCGTTCAAGTTGCTGTTGCTATATAGTTATGACTAATGAGTAAGTTGCCGTACTTAAAGGGCCGGGCATAGGGGTCTTTTGGGCACTATAATGAAAATGAAAAAGAGTTAATTTGCACACTTTATTTTTTGATTTGTACACATGACTTTACAAGATGATAATGTAAGATGTGAGTGTGGTACAACCATGTAAAGCATGAAGAGGAGTGTCCCAATAAAAAGAAAGAATATTCAAATTAATTCTCACAAAGAAAATATAAAAGATTTGGTCGTAAGTGTTATTTTTATTAAAATAAGAAAACGTTAATTTATAATCTATAAAGTAAAGAGAAAAGATCATTTATATACAAAAAAATTCCTCCATATTAAAATACAAATCTCATATAGTCATTTTTCTATTGAGAAGAAAAAAGAGTAAATTAATTAATATTTTAATTAAAATATTAATTTATATATCAAAAATTATCGAAAGTGATTATCAAAGTGTCCATCTTTAGAAAGATAATTAAATACTCATTGAGATAATGTAAATTTTTTGGCTCAACAAATAACGATTTGAGATGTTGATTTTTGGAACAAAAAATGGATAAAAATGGGTTTGTTATTTAATATAAAAAATGAGTAACTAAAACTGATCACTTAATATGCAATAAAATTTTGCCTGCGTAAATGATCTCTTAATAAAATAAAAACAAACGAAAGTTTATTATTGTTTTGTGTTTAAAAATAACATTTTTTATCACACATTGTTTGTACTTTTTTTTACAAATACATGAATTACAGTGGGCAAATTGTATCTTAATCTTTATATCTCTTATCATATAAAAAAACGATGTTGGTGTTAGCAATTAGAAAAATTAAGCCTATTATCTAAAAGACAAATATCAATAACTTAGTTTTTTAATAATAATAATAATAATAAGAATAATGATTATGTAATATTTTTAATTAAAAATATAAGTACCTTCATTTCTTTAAAAATAAACTATCTCATGAAAAGTTAATTGTTAAGCAAAACAAATTATACCGTTGTAACAAGCATTTTATTATCTTTTAATAGATGAGCACTTTCATATACTTTTGACGTAATAAAAAAATATTCATTTTTTTCACGTTTTTAGTATTGAAATTTATATAATATATCATATGTGATTTAACACTGTATTAAAATTAACATAACTATTTGTCTAATAAGTTAAAAAGTTTATCCGCCTTTTGCAATGAAAGACACGTATTCATAGCTTTCCAAGCATATAACACACGTTGTATATTAACTTTTAGAATAAAACAATTTATTTATCAAACCTCGATGATCACATGTGGTAAGAATCACATATGATATAATATAGATCACATGTGTTTAAATCTAACTGCGCAACTGAAGATGAATAAAAAATTTAATTAAATCTATATATCTACAAAAATTAAGTTTTATGCAACACATGTAAATATTTACAGTAAAATAATAATTATAACATATATTTAATAAATATGTTTTATGTAACTTTATAATAATTAAATGTAGTGCAAGTGTTAATGATTAATGAATATCTATAAAAGTTCGGTTTCATGCAGTAAATTTAAGTATTTTTATTATAAAACAGTGATTATAAAATATGTTTGTAAATAGGTTTAATATAACTATACAATAATTAAATGTAATGTAAGTATCAAGGACTATAAATTAATGACTAAAATATATAGTTTATGAATATATTGTATATAAATTCTATAGTAACTATTTGTCTATATCTATATCTATAATCTACCTATAATAGTATATAAAATTGAGTTTCATGCAATAAACTTGTATTAATGATTATAAAATAATCATAATATTATATATTTTATAAATATGTCTTATATATGTATATAACAACTAGAATTAAATGTATTTATAAAAGTTAGGTTCAATATTAATAATTTTTTTGTATAATATATTCTCTTAAAGAAATCCATTTTGTTTTCAAGTGTAATTTAGAAAATCCTGTAAAATAGGTTTTTTTTTTTTTTTTTTTTTTTTTTAGATATACGTTTTAAAAGTTTAAATTTTAATTAAAATAATTGAGACACGTGCATCACACGGGTATTCATGACTAGTTCGTTTATATAATAATATATAAAAAATTACGAAAGTACTCAAGGTGTGTTTGTTTTTATTTTGAATTTAAATGTCAAATAGTATTATATATCGATTCACCAATTTAAGTTACACTTACGTAGAAAATATTACAAATAGCTAACTTAATTAATTTTTATGGGCCTAAATGTAGAATACTTAGTTTCTAGAAGAAGTTTATAAGTTTAACACAAACTCACTAGATTTTAAATTTTGAAATAAATAACATTTATTATCATGATTATTATAAATGAAAATGATCTCAATGTCAGTAACTTTCTGTCGAAGGCCAGAGATATAGTTCGGGAACGGTCATGAGGACACCTCGGTTAGGTCGACTACGTCTGAATTACAGACTCGCTATTCCTGGATAATCAGAACATAAAAACTTCACAAGTTTAACCTCATATGTTTTACTAAAAAACTTCATATACTCAAGGAGTTATGAATATTAAAGTGAGAGCACAATTTATTTTGATATGTAAATAAATACACAAGATTAGGTTCATATCCACTAAGTTTCAGATTTTAAATTAACAATCTTCAAAATACATTTTTGAATTAAAGCGATTTTAAAACAAAAATCTTGTGTACACATGTGGTTATAGGCTAGTTTCTACAACACTACATTTTAAAAAAATATATTTAAAATATATATTATTCTTCAAAAAAAAGGTCTGATGGTTAAATTAATTGAAAGTTTTTAATGATTTTCTTTACTATTCATCATAGACAACGACAAATTTAACATGAAATTTAGGAAATTCTGACATAAATTAGTAAATGAAATTCTCGCTACATCACACGCTTCAAACGTGATATTTTACATATACCATTTGAGACATGTATAACCACTTGACAAGATATGGATGTGTATAAGAACGGATTTGATGAAAAAATTTTGTGGTTTATGTTTGAGTGTAAGCTTTTCGTGATATGGCAAATTGTAAAAGGTCTGTAACTCACATGATTTTAGCAGGTTTCATATACACCTGATACTCCTGAGGTCGAATAATTAGGAGTAGGATACATGTGCTAGCAACAGTTATAATTGTTATTTTTTTTAAATGTACAGTCATTAAAAACTGGATTTATTAATTTCAAAAAAGGAATTTTGTATTATACTGGAAAACTGTGTAATGGGTGTCTAGTTATAGATGTTTACCAATGTAATATTAAAATTTGGACGATGAGAGTTTCTGAGGCAAAATGTTATAGATAACGACAAATTTATCATGAAATTTAAGAAACTGTAACATAAATTAATAATTAAAGTTTTCACTGCATAACTAAAGTTTTAGCCATTAGAAAAAGTATATGCATATTAGAACGGATTTGCTATAAAATGAATTTATAATTTATGTTTAAATGTAACTTTTTCATGATATGGCAAATTGTAAAAGGTATGGGCTAAATATACGAGTAGCCCGGTCTCTTACGGTGTTGAGCTTTTTTGGTTCCAAAAAAGTCGTTTTTTTCAAAATAGCCCAGAAAATAAGCGACTTTCAAAAAGTCGCTTAAAGCGACTTTTTTTTCAATTAAGCGACTTACTATTTGTGTCCTTTTGCAGCCAAAAAGTCACTTTTTAAGCGACTTTTGCTAGATTTTAATCGACTTTTTAAGCGACTTTTCGCTAGGGGCCAAAAAAAAAATGTCACGTGTCGCTCCCACATTTAGTCGCTTATTCCTTGGGCTATTTTGAGAAAGCGACTTTTTTGGAGCTAAAAAAGCCGAACATTTTAAGCTCCGGGCTATTTGTAGAATTGACCCAATTGTAAAAGGTATGGAAAAAACATGATTTTAGCTCATATACGCCAGATACACTTAAGGTCGAAATGTCGAATAATATAGAAGTAGGTTACATGCGCTAGCCTAGCAACGGTTGAGATTTCATTCCTTTTTCATGTACAATGAACTTGAACTGAATTTGTTAATTTTTTTAAAGGGATTTTGTATTATAAGAATTTTTATCACAAGAAAATTCAATTATTGGAAAGTTTAGTAATATGTCCAATTTTAGACCTTTATCGGTGTAACGTTAAAATTTGGATAATGAGAAATCCAAAGACCCAAATATGGTTATAGCTAACAACAAAGTAACACGAAACTTATAAAATTATAATGTATCCATAAACTCTAAATGTAAATTCATAATTGAAATTCTCACTACATCACACACCAAAAACGTGATATTCTAGATGTATTATCCAGGTGACATTTTTAACCATTGGGAAAATAAAAAACAGATATTGTAATGGATTTTTGTTTCATAGTTTATGTTTGAATGTAACCTTTTTCTCAATATGCAAACTAATAGCAAGGTCTAGAACTCATATGACTAGTGGGCTTCATAGACATCTGAAACCCCTCGAGTTCGAATAATATAGAAGTAGGTTACATGTACTTGCAACGTTTAAAATTTTATTTTCTTAATATATAATTAGTTGAACTAAATTTATTAAACTAAAAAAAAATATCATATTATAAGAAACTTTTTTTCCAATAGAATTCAGTTATTGGAAAATCGGTAGTAGCTATCCAATTTTTGTTAAATATTATTGGATAATGAGAAATCGAACGACCTAATGTTGTTCCATTTGAAAAAATTTCATGTATTTTGTGGAACTTATTTCTCACTAGTTTAGATATCTGCTTGGATTTTATAATTGAAAAAGAAAAAGATGGCATGAGTATTTGATGTACACACTTAAATATAAGCTTTATAAAAAATATGAAGTTTTTATTGGAAATGATAAATAAAACAAGTGTTTTATACTACACACGGAGTGGTAGATGGTTGGAGCAACCCTCTGGGAAACACCGCCGCCGACCAAGCGGGCTGCCCAACGGGTTTGTTTCTGCTGGCTTAGCTACCAGCTGCTGCTTCAGTTGTTTGTTCCAAAACAAGACCGTTGAACGGTCAAAAACACATCAGTTGTATTCATTTGTACCTTTTTCCCAGCTTCCTTCTCTACTTTCGTTAAGTACTCTTTGATTGTTTCAACTCCATTAAAGTGAAGCTGCTTGACCAAAAGGACCATCAAAGTCAAAAACTTTGACATCCAATAATGACGGGGGTTCTTCTGCAGCATCAAACTCCAGTATCTCTACAAACAAACAACTGGTATCAAGATTGGTGACGATCGTTTAAAGTAAAAATGATTTAAGCTCAATGTAACAATCAAAGTCGAAACCACACCGTTCCATTGTGGTTCAAGAGTTTGAAGCTTGACAGAGCTTGTTCTTGTCTTTCCGTTGCATGTTAACGCTACATATGGATCTGATTAAATTAAATGAAAAAGAAAATAAAAAAATTTGGGAGGGTTGAAAAAGTGATGAATGCCTAAGAATTAAGTTGGGAGAGTTGGTTGGGAGGGTTGAAAGAGTAAAATGAGTTGGAGGGATTTGGGAGGGTTGAAAATTTTCACTACATCACTCCGTATCCCCTTATACATGTGTAGGAAGTGTTTAGGAATACATGATTTTTTTATTTTATATATATATATATATATATATATATATATATATATATATATATATATATATATATATATATATATATATATATATATATATATTACTCTATCAAGTTGGGTATTCTATGAAAGCATTATACTTTTAGTAATACTGGAAATTTGGATTTCAAAGCTTGTTATCTATTATTTGTACTAACTTTTTTCTAATCCAGATGAAATGCTTTCCTGTCAACTGTATTGACTATTATTTTGTCTAACTATATTTTTTTTAGCAAAAAAGTGTTTTTTTTTTTCTTATTGAACATTATAGGAAACGAGATTTTTAAGCCCGCGGAGTGTTTGTATACAGCAGTTTAATGAGAGAAAAAAATGTGTGTTATTTATATCAAAATTTGTTTTGACTTTCGGATATAAAATATGTTTTTATTACTAAATAGACTGTTTGTGTTATTTATATCAAAATTTGTTTTGACTTTCGGATGTAAAATATGTTTTTATTACTTAATAATAATACAAAATATAAAACTCTGGTTGAATCATATATGTTAAATTGAGTTTATTAAGATTTAATGTTTATTTTTTAGAATCATGTATGTTAAATTGAGTTTATTAAGATTTAATCTTTATTTTTTGTTTTATTTATATTTTTTTTTTTATCTAATAATTAAGATGTTTTGGTACAATAATATATATGTATATATATGTTTTTATATTTGGGCAATGGTTATCATAATTGGCAAAGTTTGAGGGTTAGTTATGTTATATTGTCAAATTTATGTGTAAGTTATAAAAATATTTGTATGATATTTATAACAGCTATTCTAAAAATCGAATTGCATAGTTCTGCATGGGAAACTAAACTATCTCTTTGAATTAATGCTTCATTTAAGTTTTGCAATGATTAAACTGCTTGAGTTAGACCCGAGACTTATTAGATACAATGTATTAGTACTTATATATTGTCTAATTGTTGATAAGTTTTTCAAATGAAAAGTATTTGTCTAACAAATCAAATAATTCAATGGCTGAAAACACTCCTTTAATCAACGAACTCAAAGATGTTTCTGGATCAGAGAAACTTCATCAATGCTTCAAGTTTCTTTTTATCCAAGAACATACCGAAGAAGAAGCATTTCTCTTGTGGGTTCGTCAAAAGTGCGAGGAGTTAGAGACAAAGATTGAGAAACGTCAACAGCGAATGGCGGAGGTTTGGTTATTAAATCACGATGAAGAAGAAGCAGGGGGTGACACCTATGAGTGTTTACGTGAGAAGCAAGTGAGGGCACATAAGAGGTTGGAGGTGTTGAGGGGTTTGTTGGTTGAAGTTCGTGATGGTCTGACCGAGAGTCAGCATCACATGGATGTTATGGACTTTTATGATTAGGGTATGCTTGGATAGGTTGTTTTGGTCGGTCTGAAGATGATTAGGTTATTAGGTTTTTGTGTATGTAAGTGGGTTGTAATGATGAACACTTTTATGGTGTGAATGGAAGTATGGCTATCTTTAATCTTATTTTGTGTTTGATTATGTAGTTTTTTTAGTATGTGATTAAATTTTATGTTGTTGGAACTATTGGTATTGGGTTTTAGAGATGTGATAATAATAAGTTAAGTTAGGGTTAATTGATTTGATCATGCGTGGAACTATTGCTATGGGGTTTTAGAAATATGAGTAATCGTAGTTAAGTTAAGGTTAATTGATTTGATCATGCTGATTTTTTATAACATTGCCCTCTGTATTCTTATATGTTTATGCTTATGTCATTTTTTTTGTAGATGTTGAATTCAAATGTCATGGAATTATTGAAAGAGAGTTTAAAAGTGAGTATAGTAATTGCTTAGGTTTGTATCTTGAAGGTAGTACTTGGGTTCTGATTCTGTAGTCAATTATGAGTATAGTGTATTCATATGTTTTTGTTTTGAGTTGAAGATGAAAACAGAGAGACGTAATATGCTGCATATTATTCTTGTATGATTGGATCTTGAGTTTTAGGAAATAGTCCGACTTTTATCATTTCCTAATAGCGTAACGAAGAGCAATTTACATTTCGATGTTAGTTGAGTGGGCTATCAATTATGGCGAAGAAATTTGAAGTTAAGTGACTGAAATAGAATACATAGGAAAGGAGAATAGATCATTCAGCTTTAATATGTTACATTGGATCTATTTTATGATCTTTCCCAAGGTCAGACTACTTTATAAGATGGGTTTTAGAGATGTGAATAACCACAGGTCGGTTATTTTCGATAACATTTTAGTTGACAAAAGAATTTCTTTTCATATTGCATTGATTGTTAGATTTGTGTTGTTGGTTGGTATCTGATTTTCTGTTTTGCAACAGACATTTAGACCAAACTCTTGAAGTTATGGATCAGATGCTAATGTATGAAGCATGTGCAGTCTACATTTTTATGTTGGGTGTTCTTGTGTTGTGTGCAGCAGTCTTTAGCCTAGGACCTGCATTGGTAGTCTTGGCTGTGCTGTGTACATCAGAAGTATTCATATGTTCTTGAGTTCTCAGGTTATGGATCAGATGGTAATATATTAACTATGTATAGGTTCGTGCGCAGCAGTATTCAGCCGACGCAATGAAATCTTTTTTCCTTCAATATTCATATGTGTTTGTTTAGCGTTGAAGATGCAAACTTTAAACCAACCAAATGATTTAATGAACATCGAAATAGAATACGTGAGAAAATGGTAATAATTATCTTTATTTACATAAGGAAAATTTACATAAAGAAGATGTTAGCGAACATTATTGAGTTCTACGGTTTTAATGCATTATATTGCATCTACTTTATACATCATCATTGCCTAACTTAATATAATGTACTAAACATCGTTGTTGAAAAAGAAATGTTCTTCTGTCGTGTGCAGCTGTCTTCAGCCCACGCAATGAAAGCTTTTGTCCTTGGTTGGTGTTTCAACTGATTTTAGCTCTATACTGCATTGGTGGCCTTTGTTGTGCTGAGTACAACAGTAGTATTCATATTTAGCTTAACTTGGGAAAGAAGGATCAATCTAGTGTCTGTTTCTTAACCTGGGAAAGAAGGATCAATTAGAGTGAGTATAAATTTTGGTTTTATAAGTGTAAATTAGGCTGTTTCTTAACCTGGGAATCCATTGAGCAAATTCGACAATTTTCTGGATAGGGCATCGCCTGCAAAAACAGTAATAGGTCAGTTTGGTTTGTGCACATCAGTGTAAGTAAATGTAATTTATGATAATGTATTCAAATAAGTGATCGCACAAAGCTGAATAGGAGAAAAATATAATCCGTAAGTGGTATCCATTGCAGAGATGTGTTTTATGTACTTTGGTAGGTTCAGTGATAAATGCGGGGAGCCCAGAAATATTGACAAAGTATCAATGATGGATACACGGCGACCATGCGAATTTGGTAGTAGGCACGCTTGGTCGCCATATATCCATCATCGTTACTATGTTTATTTATTAATATTTAACTGTTGTTCATGGTCTGTAGCAACGCTGCTGAGTATTTTAGTTGTTGCCTCTAGCTTTATATGGATAAACTTAAAATACTGAGAAACTATGAGATACTTACTTTCGGTTACAAAAACCCAAAGTATTAGAGTTAAATTTTGTTCGCATATGCGTGACTGTAGTGACACAGTTGGTTCTGGTCGACAGTCTGATTGAATTACTAAGGAAAGATGGGAAACGGAAGAGGACGCTGCGAAGAAGTAATTTACTTTAAATCAATTGTCACATCATTTTCTTCGGTTTCTCATCTTTCTTTACAAACTTAACCTTATTGTTGATATGTGTCTAAATACACATATATTTACCTTGTTTAAACCCACATAAACAGTCAAAAACACTTTGAAAAGTCTCAAAAAGACAGAAAAATATTTAGACTGTGTTTTATTCATAAATTGTCAAATCTAGTCCCTAGTTATTCAAAATATGGAAAATTATCATCAAAGGTCCTTAGGGATTCAAAAGTTGTCAAAATTAAGTTTTTAGAAATCAATTTTACAAATTGACAACTTAGGTCCCTAAAAATTCAAAGATGTCAAAATTAGTCCTCGGATTTTTTAAATTGGAAAATTATTAAATTAGGACTTATAAAATTAAAGATGGCAGAATTGGTCCCTCATTTTTAGGAAATGTCACCTTTAGTCCTTAGGGCTATTACACTCCTTAATATCCAAAATCCTTATCTACTAAACCCATTAAATCCAAAATCCTAACCCGTTTACCCCAAAGCCCAACATTAAAACAAATGGCCCAAAACCAACCCACCCCGTTTTTGATTGAGTTAAACACTCGGTCAACTCTCCTTGGTCAAACCCACAACCTTTTTTCCCTAACCCGCCAATACCACAAAATAAACCCAGGATACCACCTATCCCATGTCCTCTCCTCTGACAAACGCAACCTTCCCCTATCCATGCTTTTCACCTACACACTCAACCCCCCTCCTTAGCTATCACATGATACCAAGTCCCACGTGACTCAGTAAAGTTAAACACCCACTTTGTTTGTTTTCCCGCCAAAACACTAACCAACGTTCAAGATTGCTTTGATTTAATCCTACGGTGGGGATATGTTCAATAAGACTCAGTGGAGCTTGGGGATTGTTATTTAAGAAGAATGAAGCCAAGAAGATAGATGTCACAGTCTTAGACCACATTTTCGTAGTGTAGGATTTTAATTAAGTGTTATTGTCATTTAAATTTCAGTAAAATGTAATTTCAATTCAGTTTTAGTTACCTTCGATCAGCTTTGTACAAAAATTCCAAGTTTAATGTAATTTCAAAGTTTCTCTGATTAGTTCGATTTAAAGTCAATTCAGTGTTTAAGATTTGTTGTTGTTTAAGGTTCCAAAAGCTTGCTTTCCAGTTCAAATAAGCTACCACAAGCTTGTGACAACTTGTGCTAGTTTAATTATTGTTTGCTCAGTTTTAATTTTCCTAAGTCAAACTTAGTCAACATAGTCAAACTAAAAAGTCAAATAAGCTATTTGCTTATTCCAATGGTTTCAGTCAGTTTAATTTCACTTAATTGAGTGTAATGAAGTTAAGTTAAGATGTCAGTTTGATTGAAGCTTAGTTGAACTTGGTTTGTTAGTTTAAAAGTCTAATTCAGTAATATAAGGGGGTGTTTGGTTTTATTGGTCAAACGGGTCATAAGAGCTCTCCACTGTTCATATGCACTTTAGTCAGTTTAGATTGAGCTTTTGGAAGCTTTTATAAGCTGTTTGTATTATTACTTTGGTGGTTTGAGTTCTTTTGCAGGTTTGAACAAGTTGGTGCAAGCATAGGCAGTGAAACTGCCTTATTAAGCTCCAATAAGCTCTGGCTTATTTTGGAGCTCATTCTGCATTTTCAGGTTCCTATTTAATCAATTTTAAGTCTGCAATATACTGCCCTTAGCCTAGTTCTTTGATTTGCTCAATTCAGTCCAGTTATAGCATAGCAGACTAAAAAAATTGAATTTTCATAGTTTTGTAAAACTTTGTGATTTTATGTGGCATGCATAATAAGTGGTAATAAGCTAAATTTCTGGATTTTGATAGTTCACCAGCTCATGTATCTAGGGTAATTTTTATAGGATTTTTAGAATAGCTTATACCAGCTTATCGAGGGCTTGAAGTAGCCACTTTTGCCCTGCACTTGGTTCATAAGCAGACTGTCAGTACTTTTTGGCTTATTTATAAGCTTATTCGTGGTTTTCAGCTTAAGTTGTAGTTAGAAAAGTTGATTATTAATGTGAGCTTAATAAGTTTGTTAAAAGAAAATAAAAAAAATAAATAAATAAATAAAAAGTTAGGAAAAAGTGACAAGTGGTAATCGAACCTGGGTCACCTGGTTCATAAACCCACGACCAAACCAACTGCTCTAAGTCCTTTTGTTGTCAAATCTTTGTAGCCACCTTTATTTAGCCTTGTTTCTTTTATTTTCAATTTAGCTTGTTATAAGCTGTTGGCTTATTTTCTGCTTATTCCAAAAAAGCACTTTCACGTTTCTTATTTTTTTTAGGTCTGTCTCAGTCTAAAGTTACTTCAATAGAATTTTCATATTTTTCTTAAACGTTTTAGTATTTTTAATCTTTTCATTTCCTTTAAATAGTTTTTAATTCATATTAAATTAAATAAAAGTCAAAAAATTGTAATTATTTTTTGTAAAATTTTCTTTTGTCATTTAGGATTTTAGAAAAATAGTTTGGTACCCGTAGAGTTAATATTTAATCGTTTTGACGTTTTTAGTTTCGTTCGTCGTTCCCGTTTTCTTTTAATTCTCGTTTTTTAGTTCGTTCACGTTTCTAATTGCGTTAGTTTTCCTTAAATTGTTTTTCTCGCCTTTTAAATCGTTTTTATTTTATGTTCACATATCGTAGCTTAGAAAACCAAAATCCTACTTTATTTCACCATTCAAACACGTGCACGATTCGAGATCACGAATTCCATTCAGCCTTCGTTGGGGATAACGACCTCGGGTTACATATTTCTTTTGTAATCCTTGGAGAAAATATGTGTTGATTTTAAGCGAATCAAATTTTGGCGCCGCTGCCGGGGAAGGCTGACGCGAATTTTTAAATCTCGTTTATCGTTGCGTGTTTTGAATCTTCGTAAATATTCTCTTATCAAAATCCCAAAAAGATTTTCTTTTCAAAATTTATTTTTCCTTTTTCCTTTGTATTTTTCAAAATGTTTTTCAAAAACCCAAAAATATTCATCTTTACCCTCCTACCCTTTTTGATTCTTCATCCCTTTACCCTTTATCCTTTTGATTCTAACTTCTCCTACCCCTCTTGTATTTGATTCTCATGGCGTCTCTCGATGACGATTTCTTTGAATCAAGGGCCTTTAAGATCAACATTGAAAAACTTCAGGCCTTGTCAAAAATTTCGAGATGTCGTGTTGATTTTGGACCATCGATTCCTATTCCCTCTCCGTTGAGGGAAATGGAACGAGAAACCGGGGTGACAAAGGACCATGTACTTCCCTCTGACATTGGAAGTGCTAACTACGTCCAACCCGCGGTTGTCCAAAAATCTGAGCCCACAATTGCTCACAAACCGTCAAGATTTGATCCAACCCTTTCACAATTTACGGTTAGGAGAAATCATGCAGAGCTTAGGGCGGTGACTAAAAAGAATGACTTGCCTATTCTATGTGTTTCTCAAGAACAAAACCCGGAGACCATAACGGAAGTAGAGGAAATTCCTAGCTCTCAGAGCACTCCACTTGTCCCACCTCCGGATGTTTCGAAATGTTCTTTGAGACTTGATAGTCATTCTGGTTACCATGTTAGTTTTGTTGATTCTTTGAACGATCTGATTCCTTCTCATCCCTCTCAAATGGAATCGTTTATTCCCTGTGTCGGTTGTGGTGAGCCGCTTTTCGGTTCACCATGTCGCTGGTGTACGTGTGTACGGTATGGTAATGATATCCGGGACGGAAGTTGTTTGTTTTGTGGTTCGAGGAATTCATTTGATTATGATCCTAATCCGACCTCATTTCACGACTCCTCAAATTTTTCCTACTACCCACCACAGCCCGACCTATCTTCGTATAATCAACATAACTCGTGTGAATTTTGTGGAGGTCCTCACCAAGGATTTGAGTGTCAAGCTGGAAACACTTTTGACACTCAGAATTACCAGACTCCATATTATTCACCATGCCAGTCACAACAATCATATTGTTGTGAGTACTGTGGAGGTCCCCATTTTAGCTCTGATTGTTAAGCAGGGAATCCAATTCCTTGTAACAATTATGACTATCCATATCAAGACCTACCTCCACAGTACCAGATGGATCAGGCACCTCAGCCTCAGCCACCTCCTCAAAATCTTCTCCTAGATCTTCTAAATTTAGTGAAAGATTTGAGACGTTCCCGTGATAATCCAAAAGAAAAATCCATGAGAGAATTGTTAGCCGAAGAACGGGTTGCTAAAATAGATTCCCAAAATGCTTTTGAAAAATCTGTTAAGGAATCAATTCAAAGAGAAAAAGCAGCCAGATCTAGCTCTCAATTCCGTTTCATTCATGATGACGATGATGATGAGGATTCTATTCAAATGATGGAATATTACAAAGAATCATCCAATTCATCAGTTGAGACTCCTTCCGTGGATGCACAGGGAGATAAGAGTATGCAAGAATTGCTAGCAGAAGAACACATGAAAAATATAAACTCTATGTGTGCTAGTCTTTCTTATCTCCCTCAGTCTGAACTTATCGCACCCGAGATTCACACTCACTCTCTTATCATGGGGAATGAGCTTCTTGACACTGTTCCTGAAAAGGAATCGGACGAATTCATAAAGTCTAGTGTTGAGGACCTTGTTCCAATCCACAGAGAGTCACAGGGGATCCTCGAGCATTTGTGCGATATCCCTCTTCCTCCTCTTATCTTCCAAATTGATCATGATGAGATGTTCTCCGATTTTACTGATGACGATTCTTTATCTTGTGGAGACATCGTTTATGTGGAAGAATTACCTTCTGAGCTAGTCAGCTTAGAAGAAGAGAATGATGAAGAAACTGACACTGAAATCCAAGATGAAGCCCTTCGTGCTACATTATTGAATGTCAGTCTTCTCATTTCTAAAATCGAGGCTTTCAAAGAAAAACCCATTTCATCTCCTATCCCCATAAAGGATAGTGACATATTTTCCGATGATTCTATTCAGGAAATGGAGGCCTTCTGTTTTGATCAGATGGGAGAGAAAATTAGTGGCAATACCACCTCTCGTTTTCATAATTCTCTCCCCGATTATGAATCATTTACATTTGAGGAGTTCACTGATGAACTCACTCACATCAAATCCGAATATGATTCATTCACTTTTGAGGAGTTCTCCAGTGAACTCACTCATATCATATCTCCGCCAGAGTATGATAACTTTTACTTTGATCTTGACAAAGAAAATCTTTGCGTTCCGGAGGGAGATGTTCTCAACACTGAGAATTTGATTGTTATCAAAATCCCATCCCTCCCACCCAGAATATGTCTTGATCAAATGAGCTTAAATGACGAGATTCATAATCCTGAAATCATGAATTCTCCTTCTGATGATGATGAGTTAGTCATGATTTTTATCATGACTTTCTTTCTTTTCTTCACCTACACGGTGACTTCTTCTGTTCTTCACTCCTTCGGGAATGAAGACACTGTCTTTGATCCCGGCATTTTCATTTATCATTTGTGAGCCGGATCTGTGTATATCTCATCGGTGTGGAACTTTCACGTACTTCAATGTTTATCCAAACATCTTGAATGAAAGTCCGATGGAGATTGTCGTTTCCACTTGCTTCCCCAAGAACCAATGAATGCGGGGTCGAGTCAAGCTAGTGACTCGGTGATCAAAAACTCAAGCGCACCATATGGGTTTTCACCCATATTTCTGACTTCTTTCTCTGTTCTACCACCCTAAGTGTGGGGGAGATGCCCCACATGTTGTATTTATGTACATTTTCATATAAAAAAAAAAAAAAAAAAAAAAAAAAAAAAAAAAAAAAAAAAAAAAAAACATGTGTATATAAAATAAAGGCTATTAATATTATCTTTTTACGTTCTAAGTGTTGGTTTAACAGCCGGTACTTTGAATATTGAGGGCAATATTCAGTTCTAAGTGTGGGGGGAAATTCTCGCGAATTTGATCGCATATTTACCCTATTTCCCCCATTTTGGCCAAAATTTAAAAAAAAAAAAATTCTCACTTAGAACGCAATAAATGGTTATCAGTCCACCATGTCTAACCCACATAAGGATTGGCTAATCCAGGAGCAAACGGCTCTTGGTAAAGATTTCTCAAATCCGTTTATGGCTTGCAATTTGCCGAAAATTGTATGGTATTCGACTCACCATATCTTTAAAAGTGAAGAGTTGGCTAGCCCACAAGGTTATGGCTTGTGGTAAAGGCAGTGGAAAAACCATAATTGGTAATCAGCTCACCAAAGATAATATTGATAATTTATCTAAGAGTTGGCTAGTCCAGAAGCAAACGGCTTCTGGTAAAGACAAATCAAACCCGTTTACAGCTGATGGTTTGCTCAAAATCATTTGGTTATCATTGTACCAAAGTTCTTACTTGAACTGAAACATTGGCTACTCCAGAAGTAATGGCTTTTGGTAAAGAGATAAAATCCATTAAATTTTCAAAAATATTGCTAGGGACTAGCAATAGTTTAGTGTGGGGGATTTGATATGTGTCTAAATACACATATATTTACCTTGTTTAAACCCACATAAACAGTCAAAAACACTTTGAAAAGTCTCAAAAAGACAGAAAAATATTTAGACTGTGTTTTATTCATAAATTGTCAAATCTAGTCCCTAGTTATTCAAAATATGGAAAATTATCATCAAAGGTCCTTAGGGATTCAAAAGTTGTCAAAATTAAGTTTTTAGAAATCAATTTTACAAATTGAC